>JADRCD010144285.1:0-17173 GCA_019843815.1 Montemys delectorum | reverse complement strand
TAATGTAAGAGTGAATGGAGAAAAATATATCTACACACATGTAAGCATACATACATTATGCAATCATGGAAGATAATATACTGCCGTTTATTACTAAATAGATGGAAGTAGAAGATATAATATTAAGCAAATAAGCCAGACTCAGAAGAAAGACAAATATTTCATGCTTTATCCACAAACAAACAATCAAGCTAGCAACAACGACACCACCACCAACAAAACAAAAAATGTTTTACCATGACTAGGAAATATAAACGGGACTGATAAGAGTTGGTAGGAGTGGAGGGTGGGGGTGGGATGATAGAAAATACAAAGGGCTAGTAGGCAAAGTCCACACATGCTCACATTTGTATGGAAACACCACAAGGAGCCACGCTAATTTGTACACTTGATATGCTAACTACTGTAACTAAGTTTTAAAAAGTAAAAGATCTAGTTATGAAGGGAGGTATAGGAACTGAGAACATAAACAACCATGTAGAACTGACTGGATATTTTATCTTTTGCAAATGTAAGACAGGTTATTTAATGATTTATGTGATCTTTACTGCCTCTTCCAAGTTCTTGATAAATTATAATACTGTGACTCAAAAGTTCTCAGCCCACCTCACTACTAGCAGTGTCCCAACAAGCAGGGACATTTTTGTTCATCCACATCTCTACTTCCCCTTTAACTTTCTGTTTTGAGTTGAATTTTATCTTCAAAACACTATGTCAGGGCTAGAGATATGATTGAGCAGATAAACACACACACATACTGTCTCCCTCCCCTCTCCCTGTCTCTGTCTCTGTCTCTGTCTCTGTGTGCGTCTCTCTCTCTCTGGTCTTATAAAAAAAACATTACATTGTAGTCCAAATCTACAACACCTATTTATATGGGTCCTCGAGGAAGCAATCAAATCAGAGAGGTGTGGAATGGATCATTCATGAAGTCTTCATGTGAAAAAGAAAATTGGACCAAGACACAGGAACAAGACCGTGTGTTCTGAGGCAGATATCAGAGTGATACAGTTGGGGAGCCAAGGAAAAGTACACCAGAAATGAGAGGAGGAAAATGGAGAATCTATTCAAAGACAGGTGAAGCAGGGGTCTGCCTTTCTCTGAGGTGCTGCCTTCCTGCATGCTAAGGCTGTCACCTGGTGGTTAATTTGCTAGATCATCCTAGGAAACTGACACAACTCCGTCCTGTTAGCTTTGATTCTGTGGTAGATTGGGTTCTAAGATGCCTTTCAATACTCCCTATCCTTAGGGAGCGTACACATTCTCCAGTTACTCAATTAACAAAAAATTCTCCCAAAAGACCCAAATAAACTGACATTAGATAGGATAATTTGTTGAGAGAACCTGCCTTCAGATACGGGCTTATTGAAGGAAAACATTTCCACTGTGTGTGTGTGTGTGTGTGTGTGTGTGTGTGTGTGCACTTGTTTTATCAAGTTATTTATTTAGCTTACCTCTCAATCACAGCTTTCCTTCTGTTCTCTTCTCCCAGTTCTTTCCTCCAACTCCCCTTGCCTGTCCCGTCCAACATTCATCTCTTCTCCTCAGAAAAGTGGAGGACTCCCATGGATATCAACCAACTTGGCACATCAAATTTCAGTAAGACTAGGAGCATCCTCTGTTGAGGCCAGCTAGACAAGGCAACCCAGTTAGGGGAAAAAGGTCCAAAGGCAGGCAATGTATTCAGAGACAGCCCCTCCTCTAGCTTTAGGAGTCCCGCAAGAAGACCCAGCTACACAACTCTTATATATGTGTATTGGGCCTAGATTTTCCTATGCATGCTTTCTGGTTAAAAGTTCAATCTCTATGAGTCCCTATAGGCTTGTAGTAGTTGATTCTGTGGATTTTCTTATAGTGTCCTTGACCCCTCTAGCTCCTTCAACCCTTCATTCCCCGCTTTCACAGAATTCCCAAGCTATATATTTGGCAGAGAAGATTAGTATCTAGAATATATAAAAAGCAAAGCAAAACAAAACAAAAATAAGAACATAAACCTAAACACCAGCAAAACAAACACCCCAATTAAAACTTTGCTATAAATGGAAAGAGAACACTCTCCAACGTAATACAAAGGGCTCATAAATATTTCTAAAAGTATCCAACATGCTTTGACATGTGGGATTCAGATTAAAGGTACTTTAAGTTTCTATCACATAGAGGAATTTTCCTTTAATTAATTGATTGGATAATAAAGACGACAAGAAGCCAATCACTGGGCGAGGAGGAGCAGGCCTTCAGGGTCTGAGAGGGGAAGAGGGCACACAGGAGAAAAGAATGCCCCCTTTTCGGGGAAGCAGAGTGATAGGAGACACCCTGTAGACTGGGAACTGTTAGGTCTGGTGGTAGAATCCCCCAGAATCTCAGAGGGGAAGATTTCTAATATAGAATAGTTAATGAGTTTAGGACGATAGATTCCGTGCCCAGGGGTTATATTGATTCTACACTAAGATTGTCTGGTGTTTTTGTGGCTACACAACTGAACTCCAGGGGAAAGGTAACTGTCAAGAAGCATGGGTTGGAGAGAATGCACCCTTAGCTAGCCTCAGAAATTTGGAAGTATGGAGCAGTTTGAGAGCAGCTAGCCACGGGGACCAAGAGAGTGATTTTGGAGCTTTGGAGAGGCAGAGCCAGCATTGGCATGAGAGGTGCTGGCAAGGAAAAACATGGGGTCTCAGGCTAAGTACCAGGCTGGGAACAGACCAAGACCACTGGCCAGTGCCAAGCTAGCTGTAGCATGGAATGGTTTTTTTTTTTTTTTTAATAATTTCATGATATACCAGAGAGAATGGCCTCCATCAGGAATACAAATGCCAAGATTTGATTATATGAATGGGGGGAGAACACATCACTTACAAGCTGTTAGTGAGCACAAAAAATAGTGCAGTCGATCCGGAAACCAGTCTAGAGGTTTCTCAAACAACTTGAGACAGATCTAACATATGATTCAGCCATATGCCTTTATGTATTTATTACTACAGAGATAATTGCAGAGCCATGTCCATTGCCTCTCTTCTGATATTATCGAGCAAATGGAATCAACCTATGTGAAAAAGGTGATTAAAAATGGTTTGTACACAAAAGGGAATATTGCTCAGCTGTAAATAAAGTTAAAATTTGCAGGTAAATGAATGGAACTGGAAAAATTATACTGAATGTGCTGATAATAGCCCCAAAGAAGTGTTATCTCTCATATAGGGGATCTGGTTTCAAATCTTTTGTTTTATGTATTGTTTAACCTGAAGTACATGTGGAAGTTAGGGAACAAAAAATAGATTATAACGGTGGAGATGCATTTGAGAGGGAACAAGCAGAATGTAAGTGAAATGAGTAGAGAGGGAGATCCTGAGGGAGAGCAGAAGAGTTTAGATAGGCCAAGTGAAGTGATGGAGATGGGAAAGGAGGGACCCGGCACCAGATCCTGCAGTACTGGCCTTCCAGAAAGGATGTGCCCATTTGTTCTACAACGACAAGGCTATTTGTGAGGTAAGCAGCTCTTCTTAAGTTGTATTTAAGACCCACTTCACAAGAGGGAATTCACGACTGCTTCTGCACACACGGTTAACTCATAACGCCAAAGGGAGAACCAACTGGCATTCTCGAAATTGACTCAAATCTTTAAATTGTCAAATTGGTTTCTAAATGTTTCCCTTCATATCCATATGTTCTGTTTTCAACCTTGGCCAAAGAAGCTTCATTTTCTAGTAGCAGTGGTATAGGTATATTAACTGTCCAAAGTGCAGAGAATAAATGGTTGTGAGTGCTCAGCCATGGAGGAGATATCTGCATGACTCTCCTCCCAGGGCTCAGCGAACACAGGAGAAGGAGAAGGTGGAGAGGAGAGGGGCTGTCCTGTGGCTGTGAGACAGTTGCTGAACACATCGTTAGATCACAAAGCAGACTCCAAATCAGCAGTGCTGCTGACAGTTTCCTAAGATAATGACCTCGGCCCAATCCAGGCTGGATTCTTACTGGATAAACAGACACCTAAACCTAGCATTCTTGAGAAACCTAACTATTCTAGGTTTCTGTTCATCAGGAAAGACACTAATTCCTATACCACCATCATGGCCAACTAGCATGGGAAGAATGTATCTAGCTCAAGATTATCCTAAATAGCTTAATTCTACCTCCAGCCCCTGATGACCGTTAGAAAATCCTCTTGCTTTTCCACCAGGATACACCTGTGCATTCTAGTGAGACAGCCTGGCAGTTTATTCCCCAGTGAACAGTTTTTAACCTATGGTGTGGTCGAGTTTGGTGGGTTCACTGTGCTTGCTTACAAAGGGACACACATCATCTCCATAAGACCCACATAAGATCAAGGCAGTTAAAAACTACTACATGAAGGTTTTCCCAAGGTTCCCACTGCTACCCAAGGAACCATTCAGTTGATGGCTACTGATAGAGGAAGAGTCGCTTTTCTTTGGGTTGTAAGCAGCAGCTAGAGGTATGTTTTCCTGTACCATAATGGATGTTCTGGAGGGAGTTGGAGGGGGAATGATATGTTATAAAGTCAAACAAAAGGTTGAGTGACTGGAGAAGAGGCTCAGCGGCTCACATAGGACCTGAGTTTGGTTCCCAGGATCCATTATGCTGGAAGTATGACAGACCACAGTTAGAAAACCAAAAATGAACACTAATGACTTTAGTCTGAAGCATAGGAGTAGGTATGGAATTATAAGAAATTGTTGTGCTTTTTAGGAACCTGGCCTGCCCTTCAGATAGGAGGTTGTGAAGAACACCTTTGTGAAACACTGTAATTGTGCGGTGAAAACTCCTAGTAACAATGATTTTAATAACTCCTTCCTAATCCCACACAAGTTCCTTCAGCAAAGTCCAGCCTGGGATGGTGTTTGTGACTAATTTGTGTTCTTTACAATCACCATGTTACAGCCCCAATTCTTCTCCTACCTCATAATGGGACAATGTTTGGAGACAAGGCCTTCAAAGAGGATAATTAACGTTAAAAAGATCATTGCGTGGGTCCTGGTCCACTAAGACTGGTGTTATCACTATTTTTTAAAGGTAAAAGATGAAAGAAAAATAAAATACTAAAGAAGAGCCAAGAATGTGTGTATAGAATGTTTATGAAGAACAGCCAGCAGGTGGCACCTACAGGCTCAGTAGAGGTAAAAAGAGGTCCACAGTTCCCTGGCCTTGGCCTTGTACTCTTCAAAACTGAAAAAATGAGCTTCTACTATATAGGCTACACAGTCTGTAATATGTTTTTGGGCAGGCCCAGAAAAGTCAACACAGAGACACCTGGGGGTGTCTGTGTAGAAAAGAGGATGGTCATGTTACTAATTGTGGTGTGCATTTTAGGGCCCAGCTATGGTTCAGCATTCTCTGCTTCCTCCCTCTCAGGGTGTCAGATATTGTTGCACACTAGGCTAGAAGGATGAAGCAGAGCTCAGAAAGGGTGGGGTTCTTCAAGGTCCGGGCTTGCTGGGAATGAGTGTGTGTGTGGCCTGTTCTCCTAGCATAAATCGCTGTGAATGGCTCATGTGTACCTCAGGAATCACAGGTACTTGCTAGGCAGGTTCTTACTGGGGAGGAGGGGAAGTTTGTAGGTCTGCCAAGGGCTACTCAACCCTTCCCTGGTAGAGGATGTGGGGAGTCAGGATATCTAGAAAAGTTCAGAGTAGGGGAAGCCCTGCTGGTAAAGAGAGTCCTTCATTTTGTGCCAGGCTCTGAGGAGATATCTACTCATAGTAGACTTCAATCTTAATTAACAGATTTTCTCCACAACTAACATGACTGCAAATGACTGAAAAACTCATTGGTATTTAGAATTCTCAAAAATTGACCGCAAAGTCTATGCGTGCTTGTGTGTGTGTGTGTGTGTGTGTGTGTGTGTGTGTATGTGTGTGTGCTGAGATATGTATACATGTCCATATTGATTAATATAATAAAATAGCCATGGCAAGGGAGCTTTATAAAGTTTATTTAGTTCAGTTTGGGGGTCAGAAAGCCATAGATAAGGCAATATCGTTGGTTAGACTCTGGGAGTGAGGGGTTGCCAAGAGTGGATGGCATTATGACTGGGATGTATATGGAAGTGAGAGTTCCATACACAATACAGAATGCCCGGATACAACCCAGTAGTCATGCTCACTCTTGTAACAAATGTTTTTTAAATGGAATTTTTATGAGCGCTTAAGATCTAAGGATGACCTTATTCTCCACAAAGAGCCGTTTCTCTAGTGACCTAAGGCCATTCCCTAGGTTCTTCTCTTCAAATTCCCACCATCTATCATGATACTGTCTTGGGGACCAAGTCTGCAATACAGGTAGTTTGGGGTGACAAATAACAGACAAAACCTAGTTTGGCTTCAGTTACTCCTGTTTCTCTCCCTAAAGAGTCCACATCCTCATCTTAGTTCAGCAGCAAACAGTTCTAAAATAGCTAATTAAATAGAGAAATTAATAGTAAAGTTATTATTGGTAGAGAACTTTAACTCTTTCTTTGTTAACTTCTTTTAGTGTAGAGAAATTTTAAAGAGAAAAATATTTACTTATCTAAAAATTAAACTATCTTCATTCTAGAACATAAAAGAAAAAGGAACCAACTTTGTCTTTAAGAATTACTCTGGGGTCTTTAGAGTTGGCTCAGTGGTTAGGAATTTGTACTGCTCCATCTTCAGTTCTCAGCATGCATGTTGGATGACTTACAACTACTCATTACCCCAGCTCTATGGGATCCAACCCTCTTCTGCTCTCCAAATGCACTGACACTCATGTGCATATGCTCAAACATATGTGTACATTTGCACATGTACATGTACACATAACCAAAAAGTAATAAATGACAAATAAAATTTTAAGAATTAGTTTGAATTCCAAGTCTGATGCTTAAATCACAGATTCCTAAGAATCCACTTTCTGGTTGCCATAGCATCGCTGTATGTTAGCTTCCAGTCAAATCTTGCATGCCTTAATGCCAACCAAGGAAATTTACATAAAAACAGGCTCCAATTTTACTTGTAGCCTTTAGAAGCCAGTTGCATATTCTAGTATATATTCCAAGAAGTTGGATGAAGTATTCCTAACGTCCTCTGTGTTCTAACATTTTGCTCAGAATTTATGATCCTGTCTTGATGAGAATCCCTTGCACTTCTGAGCCCCTCTTCAAAGATTACCTTTCCTCAGGTGCCCTGAGCTCCGAGTTCCAGGCACAGTGGTGGTCCGCGGCTTCTCTTAGCCAGCTCTGGCTTTGTGCTGAGTCTTTATTAACTTCATGGACAAGCTTCAGAGTCCGGAGAGGCCTGTAGGTCTAAGCTGTGTCATTCTGCTGAGAAACACTATGCTTACTCTTAGTACTTATGCTTACTCTTAGTACTTACTTACTTAGTCCTTCATCATAGGTGTTTACGTTTCTGGAATGGGTGAGTATGTCGAACTCTGAGCACACATCCATAGTATGTCATTCTCATTTCCATCACTGGCTTCATTTGCATCCTGCTGATGTGATTAAAAAAAAAACAATGACCAAAAACAACTTGGGAAGGAAAGAGTTATTTCATCTTACACTGCTAGGAAATAGTCCATCACTGAGGGACTCAGGGCAGAAACTCCAGGGGGGCAGGGACCTGGAGTCAGGAGTTAAAGCAGAAATCATGGAAGAATGCAGATTTATGAATTGGTCCTGTGGCTTGTCTTCCTATACACAGTAGGCCTATTTGCCCAGGTATGCCACTGTCCACAGTGTGCTAGATCCTCCAACAGCAATAATCAGTTAAGAAAATGTTCCACAGGATAGCCTACAAGACAATCTCATAGAGTACTTTCTCAGTCAAGATTCCCCTTTCTCCAGATGTGTCTAGATTTGTGTCAAATTGACAATAGTCACGCAGAGCAATCATCTGAAGAGTGTGGTTCTTTCTCAATGTATTTAACGAATGCATTTAATGTTTTGCTGTTCTTTTCTGTATTCTATTTGTATGATTTTACCATAAAATATCATGGATTTTACATTTTCAACTTTTGGAATGGATCACACATTTTGGCTTAATAGACAATTTTTCTTTTATTTTTAAGAAAACAATTACTTCACAGTTCTGTGCAGTAATTATACAATCTTTATAATATTCAATGTTAATTCATTTAACACAATTCAATTATATTATGCAAATTTTTCATGACCTTTTTTGATTTTGTTCTCATTGATCAGTCAGAAAAAAGCTAAAATTATATTGTTTAGAGTTTCTCATTATTGTGATTTTCAAATAATCTTGTGTTAAAGTTTTGGTTTTATGTAATTTGAAGTTCTGTTGCTGACTAAATAAGAGTTTATATTTTCATACTATTCTGTATTTTAATTATGAATTATACTCTTTCAGTAAAAGGAAGTGATTTTTAGTCAGATTAATAACTTTTGCTTTATAGATTGGTTAAAGTTTACTTTGATATTTCTCCTTTTAGTTTACTTTTATCAGATAAATCATATTATTCTTTTATTTAAAGCATTAAGTCATTTTTTTCATACATATTACAGTACATGTTGGGAAACTCAAGAATCCAGTAGTTATCAGTTCCATGAGGCTGAATGTCTCAGCTGGTCTTCAGTATGCTTCAAAATCTTGAAGAAGTAAGCTCTAACTGTAGTTAAGGGAATTGTAGCTTGTTGTTTTTGCTACCCTGCTTTAAGTTCCAGGCCAACTTCACCACTAGCTTCCACCCAGATTTCCTTGGATGCATGGATAAAAAACAACAGGCACACACATCAGTAAATCTTGAAATGCCTTTGCTAACTCAATGACTGGGCACTGCTAAATCTCCCTTGCCACCCCAGACATAATCAAATGGAGTGGCCATAGCCAAACCAACTGAAACTTCACATGACTGGTTGGCTTTATCCTGCTGCTACTCTCTGCTTCTTCCCCTGTTCGCCTGATTCTCTCTGCATACTCTTATGCAACAAGTGTCCCACCCCATTCTTAGTCATTGGTCACTTGTATCTTTATTGATCTATCAAGAACAGAACAGGACCTTAGCATCAGAACCACTCTCTAACTTGCCACTAAGATCTTGGGAAAGCAGGCAAAAGCAAAATCTTCCTTCCTCCATTCACTTTAAATAGGCTACCATCAGAAGGTGGGGCCAAGAGTTAAGGTGGGTTTTCCCATGTCAAAAAATCCATTCAAGAAAAATGCCTCATGGGTGTGCTCAGGTTCTTGGGATTCAGTTAATTCCAAATGTAGTCAAATTGACAACCAAGAATAAACATTATATGAGAAATTCTTGGTAGAAAAGTTGATGATACACTGATAACAGTTTTTGCAAGAGTTAGCTTTCCAGAAGCTCATGGTAGGATCAATTTGCCAATGCCCATCAGTATTTATATCTTTGAGAGTGTTGTGGGCAAAGAATGGATAGACAGATCTGCAGATGGAATTCTGCACCCCCAAAGTTCCCTTTTCTGCTCTATCTAATCTTGAACCCCCTGTCCCTGGGCACATAGTCCGCACTCAAT
Organism: Montemys delectorum; assembly: GCA_019843815.1. NCBI lineage: Eukaryota > Metazoa > Chordata > Mammalia > Rodentia > Muridae > Montemys > Montemys delectorum. Next base: position 7,701 of record JADRCD010144285.1, on the reverse strand, counting down.
GCAAAGACTGCTGTCCTTTACTTTTCTGATTAAGGGTATCTGTTTCTGTGGAGGTCTTTCTCATCCTTATTTATTTTCCAACTCCTTTATCAGTCCGATCAAATGACTATCTGTACACTTAAAATTTAAAAGTCAAACTAGAATTTATTGTAGTTACTAGTGGAAGTTGGGGTTTGTAGGGTTTATAAATGTTAATTTTAAAATATTTTTAAAAATCATCTGGAACAGAGATTCTTGACCAGGACCAACCAGACAATGGCTGGAAATAGTCTTTGTAAAATCTGAAAGTGAGGGTGCTAATGGCATTTCAGACTAAGCTTGTTACCAATGTAAAAATGTAATATACAAGCTGTCTCCAGAATAAAGAAATATCTAGCCCTGGATGACAAAATGCAGAGGCTGATCTTTGATGATTTTGAAGCTCCCATATGTGAGATGCTCTCTTCAAATTTAAACAGCTATTTAGTCTAAGGATAAAAGCAACATTCAAATCTGTATCATATTATACTGTGGCATCTTATGTCCTTTATAGAAGTACCTCTTCCTGGATATGTGAGGTGCCCTCACAGAGGGAACTTTTTATAGGTAAGAGTTGGCAGCAATATCTTTTTTTCACAGCAGATCTGAGTCGATTTCATCTTTTCTGTTGAATGTGAAAAAAATCAACCTGGGTAGAATTAAAAAACTTAGGTACATCAGATTAGTCAGGTAAGCAGCAAATACTTGTCTTTCTGAAAAATATTAGGTGCATGATTTAAAAGAAGGAAGTCTCCTTGGAGCTAGCTCTACCCCATTTATTATTGACTTATGGCTGTCTACACTAACTGCTTGGACAATTCCTGATAGGTAAACCATAGGGCCCTCAGACTCAAGTTGTAATGTTGATACTGTAAATGCAAAGATATAAAAGGAGTTGTAAATGTGTCTATGGTTTCCATAAGGTTGAGCCTATGTTTCTAAGTCAATCAGGAAAGAGTTTGTCAAACAGGACAATGTGAATTTTGTAGAAAATGTGATTCTGAAAGAATGACAGGAACTTGAGAAGTAATTTTGACATGACAAATGCTGTGATGAAATCTTACATCCTGGATTCACTGCCTCCAAAGACAAAGGAGTCAGACTACCTTCAGGACCCAGATCAGGATTACTTCTTCAGGGAAAATTTAGAAGGGAGCTTCAGATTTTGTCAAGATGCTTGGCCCAACTCTTACTGTTAATGAAGCTGGTAGGGGAGAAGGAGAAATCAAGTTTTCCAGGAAGGGATCAGTTAAGAGAATCTCCAGGGTGATGCTTGTTACTCTTGTGACAGGAGAAAGAAGAGAAAACATCTTTTACTTGGCCCATCATTTTGGTTTGGACATAAATAAAAAACCCTCTAAAATCAAGAAAATATAGAACTGCTGTTTCTAAAATTGTACTATTAATTTTGTGTCAATATGAGCTAAAATGTATTATGGTTCTGATTATGCACGGGGAATGTGCCTAGTTAGGCTGTTAGGAACCTTTCTACAACACCCATATCTTCAAGGTTTACTCCCCAGTGATTGGCAGTATCAACCCAATAGCAATTTCTGCTCCTCTTACACTACCTAAGTAAACACCTCCTCATTTCTGTTAGGTCCAAAGTTGCCCCACCCCCATAAATGACAGTGCTGGTGACATTGGCTAAACAGAAGGGCATGGCCAGATATACAGAAGGATTGTTATTGGGTGTGGGTCTCTGTTTACAAGGAAACCTCCTCTAAAGTAACAGGAATATCCATTCAAAAGTCAAGAACCTCCAATAGGGGCAACTAGCTCCCAGTCAATCCAAACAGTGTGTATCAGCTCTAAGACCCCACCCTGCTGCTTTATATGCAATCTGCTTGCTTTTCCTCAATTTTGCTCTTCTCTCTCCCCAAGGAGATTGCCTTGACAGTTTTATCCCCAATAAAGCTTTCTTTCCACCCATGGAGCTATGAAATATGGTGGTTTCACTGTGCCCTTGCTTACACTACCTATGCAGACTCCCCTGATTCAGTAACGATGCTAGCATGTTTGCAGCTTCTCAACCCATAGATTTGGAGGTGATTCTTAGTCCTTATTTTCCACATTCTTTTAGTCAGTCCCATCCCAGATTATATAGATTATGTCTTCTAAAATAATTTCAACTGTAAACACATGAAATCCAGGCACAGGCAACTATAATGTCATATCGCAAAACCCACAGCCCAATTCTTTATCCTTCCTACTGTAACCTCTGGGCAGCAGCTGGGCAGGCTTTTTGTTTGTTTGTTTTAAGTATCAGTCAAATTATACCACATCCCTCTTTATAGATTTGATTGAGTGATATGTTATTTGCTACATTGATAATATTCTTGAATTTATGTACCAATATCACGTTGTCCTAGAACAATGCTATGATGTTGTTTTTATTGATTCTGTTTTTATAAATGAAGCTATTGATGTTTAACAGTGTTGAATAAGTTTCCCAAAGTCACAAAGTTAAGGAACACCGTTCACTTTCGACTGTGTCCTAGCTCTTCTTTCTTTTTTTTTTTTTTTTTTTTTTTACATTTTGGAAGAAGAAGTCTTTGTGCCTTTTACTTTTCTTTAAAACCAATTCCTTATGTGATTTTTAGCATGACTTTCCCCTCCAAGGTCAGTGAGAATTTTTCTTCTCAGTTTTTAATAACTTTGCATATGAACTGGTTGCCATGGTGGAATCTTTAGCTGTTCTGCATTATTATTCAAGAAAATAGCAGAAGGAACAAGGAAAATAATCACAGCATTTCTGAGCTCAGCCTCTGTACTTTGTTTCATATAATGAGCCGTAATTGTAATTTTTCTTAAACAAATGGGATTTAACATGGAATATCAGCCTATAGTGAAAAAGTATGATGTGAAATACTTTAGATTGTTTTGCCATAAATTGGGGACTTAATTTTCAAGAAAATTTAGTTTGGATTTTTTTCTTTTTGCATTTCCTATTTGTTTTAATTAGATGCCTTGAGGTTGGCATGTACATGGGAAGAGGAGGCTGTGGAGAAAAGAAAAGTGTGACAGATAATGCAATGGATTCTTAGAATGGTGAAGTAACTGGTACTGGTGAGATGGCTCCGTGGTTAAGAGCACTGACTGCTCTTCTACAGGTCCTGAGTTCAATTCCCAGCAACCACATGGTGGCTCACAACCATCTGTAATATGATCGGACTCCCTCTTCTGGTGTGTCTGAAGACAACTACCGTCTACTCATGTACATAAAATAAATAAATAAATCTTTTTGAAAAAAGTAAAACATGTAGTTTCAACCTTTAAGAAACAAAATATTGGTGAGGTAACAATATAGCCTGGTATGGAGGAAATGAGGGGTTGAAATAGAAGATTTCATTCCAATGTGATGCTATTTTAGGTGGCACTCAAAGGAAAACAAGAAGAACTACGTTCAAAATGTTTCCTTTATTGTATTAACAGAACTTTTAGAATCAACATTATGTATGATTCTTATGCATAAATAGAAAGTAAACTAGAAGTATATAAGCCATGCCTGACAGCACTGTAATCTCAGCTACTTAAGAGTCTGAGGCAGGAATGTCACACCAGGGACACCTTTTGATAGCAGAATGTATGTCTTGCAAGCATTGTTGGAAATAAATAATCTCAGTGTTACACAAAGAAACACAAGATCGAAATGAAAATAATTTGGCAAGGTGGTTTCTCTTTGTAGAAAAAAAAAAGATGCACCAGAACCCAGGGCTAAGGAACACTTTTGCCAAAATGGTGCATGGCTTATATATTTCTGGCATATACAACTGCTGAGGGAGGTTCATTCCATCAGTTAAAACTCAACTTCACAGTCTTGTTGATTAGCTAATTGATGCAAAGATATTAGAGTCCCTGTCCATGGGCTGGTAAAGCATGAAGAGGGGCTAGCTTAGACCATGGAATAGGAGGCGTCACCTAAGACTGGCATCTTTCAATAGACTCATACAGTTTCTTTTGTTTCATATGTAGAAAATAGTATAATGTAATCTACATGTTGATTTCAGCAAAATAGATCTTGCTTCTGATATAGGAGTGGAAATCCCAAACTAATCTGGGAAGTTCTGGTCACCTGGACTGAGTGTAAGTTTCAGATATCACATACCACCAGCATGGGTCTAAAAATGATCCACTCGTGCATTTAAATAGCACAATAGAACATAATAAATTTGCAGTCTTTAAATCAGGCACATATGCTACTCTTCATATGTGCCAACATTGTTGTATCTGGCCTTACACTTGCTTTTTGTGATCAATGTCTGAGTTAATTTTTACCTGTGACCCTTAGAACATGGACTGGCAGTTCTTGGCAGTGCTTTTCAAAAGATAACATTTTAGATCTAGGTTTGTGTTCAGAGTGTTACTATTGACTCAGTTAGGAACCCCTTGCCCTATACCCATATGACTGACAACTCATGCCACATTGGAGAAACCCAAACAATTGGCCCCTTATGGGTCTTTCATCTTCATCATATTTTATTTCTCTGGGGATAAGTGATGCTGTCTGTTTCTTAAAAGATCTTTTCTTTTTCTTTCCTATGTAATTTGAGTTATTATTAGTTAAGAACCAAGTTATACATTTGTCATTTATGGGTTTTTTTTTTTTTGATCTTATAGACTGTGGACTCTGGTTTAGACCGCTGGGTCTCAGGTGTAGTATCACTGCCCGAGAGAAGGCAGTGGTTCTCAGCCCATGTGTCGTGACTCCTTTGCGGGTTGCAGAGGAGTTGTCCTACACATCAGGTATTTAGATTACTTTCATATCATGATTAATAGCAGTAGCAAAATTACAGTCATGAAATAGCAACGAAATATTCAAGGAACTGTGTTAAAGGGTCCCAGCATTGGGAAGGCTGAGAATCACTGATCTAAGGCCTTGTTTGTACTGTCTTTGAATTCCTGTTTGAAGTCAGTTAACTTCCTGCTTGCTGCTTTCATAGACTTTGGGAGGGGTTGGTGAGTGGGGAAGGAAGACTGGGCAGCCTGGCCTTTGTGTTCTTCCCTCACTGCACACTGAAAGCACGGTGACACATATAACCATGGAAGACATGGACTTCATGCACAGATCAGGGACTGTTCTTAGGAGCACACTAATGACAGAAGACAGGTTTGATGCTCTCCTCTTTTTTGCTGCTTTTGCTTTACATCTAGAGTGGGACATGGTGAGTTGAACACATGAATTTGGGGAGGAAGAAAATGGGTTTAAGAGCTTTAGGGCAAAAAAAAAGGAGAGAAAGAAGGAAAATCAGGGACTTAGGGCAAGAGATATGTGTTACTGGCTGAGACCAGGTAATGGTATTGAGTCATGGAGTAGTCCTAAGACTCTGAATACAATTTCCTTCCCCAGGAAAACAGTGAAGGAACTTAGCCCAACTTACTCTGTATGAATTACAAATATGACATAAACTTGAAGCAAAGGTCAAATTTGTACTTTCTGCATCTTGCCATGTGCTTGACTGACTATGACTGTATGTGGCTGAGATTCTGTATGTGTCTCTCTGCACAGCATCACAAACTATCACCAGAACTGTACCATTAGCTTACTGCTGGGGCATAAAGTTGGGCTGGGAAAGGTAATTTAATTGGCAGAGAAATTTATCTGTCCAAGTCTACTTCTTTTGATAAATCCCTGTCTTTTCTGGTACTCATTAAATGAGGTGAATTAAATGGTGAATTAAATTAAATGGTGAAGACCTGAGATCCCTTCCAAACTAAGAGCTCATGATGTTCAGGATGTTGGCTGCAAACCTTAGTGGGTAAGCATATCAGAGGGAAATGAATATCAGAGACTTGAAAAACCATTTATAAGAATAAATGACCTGAAGAAGGAAGGTTCTCAAATGCTGTCTACTTCTGAGAGTTTACAACTCTCAGATATAAAAATTCACCCTGAGCAGCCACATCCAAATCAGCACTCTTCTTTGTCTATTTTAGGACAATTGTGGGCATTGTCTCAGATAACTCTTTGCTGAGGAACTTATATTAGGGTTACATCTTAGGTTTGTATAGTTCTTACAATTTGCAAAGATCTTAAAAGCTTCAGACAGTGTGCCAGCCAGTACCTTCATTTACCCAGAGTAAATCTCTTTCAGGATGATGAAATTTCTCCACTCTTACAAATAGCTCCAAATTCCATTCTTTGACCCCTTTCCATGTTCTACTGTCAAATGGTTGTTCTGTACATTTATGTTGAATGACACTTTCCAAGCCCTAGGAGAGATAATGAGCCATAGTCCATGTTCAAAATTTCTGAGTTCTACGTCATTGATGACTGTCTTGGATATGTGCATTCTCCATATAGAAACTATATGGAGACAATTAATCTAGTCATTTACTTTTCCTGACATTTACTATAAAGAACTTGAGTACCTAATAAAGTATTTATAATATTTGAGTCTTTAGTGCCTCGAGGCACTGAGCTAAGCATCAAAGATGCATTGATGGGCTAAGGATAACTCATTGCCCAAGGGAAGCTGCAGTCTTAGGGAAAAAAGTTTAAGTTTGGGCTGGTGAGGTGACTCTGGGTAAAGTCACTACCACCAGACATGAAAACTTGAGTTCAGTTCCTGGGGTCCATGTGGCAGAAGGAGATGCAAACCTTCCCCACAAGGTATCCTCTGACCTCCACACATAGCATGGTATGGACATGCTTACACACATACACACAGGGACACAAAATAATTAAAAATGCAATACTTTTACAAATGAGTCACAATAGTATATGATTCAGTTGACCATAGAGTGGCAATGGAGGAAGAAGTCAGAGAACAAAGAGTCATTAGAGGTGACAGGGACACAACAGGACTGCTTATGATCAGGGTCTCGTTAAAACAGAAGCAGGAGCAGGCAAGATGGAGTATAAAACATACTCAGACTCAAATAACTTATAGGTGGAGCTTGTATCCTTAGATCCCAGTGGGGCATTATGATTCATACAGATCTTGGAGATAACCAAGACTCAATTCACTTGTAGGTCCCATATGCTGGTAGGAGCTCATGAAGTGTCTTGGCTTTGGTCTTGTGATTTTGTTCTGTGGCTCTCCACTCCTTACAAGTGTGAACCTAGTTGGGAAAGAGTACTTCCCTTTTTGAGAATGTCCAGTGCTCTGGAAACAGGTCTTCCTCCTGGAGGTAGAGAGGCCTTGTCTTATGGGGAGAAAATACCTCTAAGTTGTTACTGTGTTGGAGAAGAATGAATTGTGTTTTCTGGTAGAGTACTGGTTCTCAACCTGTGGGTCATGACCCCTTTGGCAAGCTCTATGCCCCAAAATATTTACAGCATGATAATCTATAACAGTAGCAAAATTACAGTTATGAAATAACAATAAAATACTTTCAAGGTTGGAATCACCACATGAGGAACTGTATTAAAGGGTTGTAGCATTAAGAAATGGTAGAACATTGTGCTAGAGCAATATGTCACATGCATCCAGAAACATTTCCAGGAGGAAACATGGTGATGAATGTTGACTCTGCTACCTGTCCCGAGTCCTTATGCCATTATGTCAGTGGTTGCTCTTTGTATGTAAACTCGTGTGTGTGTGTGTGTGTGTGTGTGTGTGTGTGTGTTTTATCTCCAACATACTGGATATGAAATTGAACATAAAAGCCACCTAAATCCAGCTTCTTGCTTATGCAGAGATATTGATGAGATATGAATCTGATTAGTAGAGCTATTAT
>JADRCD010144283.1:12541-27179 GCA_019843815.1 Montemys delectorum | reverse complement strand
TTTTTTAACCTGGGTGCTTTGGATTTCTTCGGTGGGTCTCTGTCTCTGTCTTTGTCTTCCTATCCTTTTTATCTTAGGATGTTGCTGTGCTTAGTGGCACCCACCATCTTAGTTACAGGGAGAAAGCAGTTTCTGCCTCATGCCCAAGGGGTTTAGCAGGGAAATGTGTCTCAGCAGACACTGAACCCTTGCAGATGCTCTTAGGCTGTGCCTGCTTACCCTCTGGAATCACCAGCACCCTGGGGAAAGCCTGAGAGAAACTGCAGGGAACCTGCCAGCTGAGTTAGCTCAAAGCTAACCTCAAAGTTGCTTGTGCATTTGTGATGTTTGTCCCAGCTATTAGCAGAAACCCAGCCTCCCCTGTTGCACAATCCGGTTGAGTGCATAGCTTCAGCCCACGCAGGGATCCTTTCCAGCCCACAAAAGCACATGTGCCAAGTTAGCATATGTTCTGATTTTTCTTCATGACCGTGTAATACTTGGGGAAAATCACTGCGGGTAGCACGAGATGAAACGGCTCTGCTGTTCCAGCTCTGAGCAGCAGGTGTGTAGGTAAGTCACCAGGTCACCGTTGGAGCTGAGCTCTCTCAGCACCCAGGGAGCACAAGGCTAGCCCAGACACTGTAGTTCCCCTGGTCAGGGAACTGTGCTTGTGAAATGCACTTGGCTTGGGTTCCCCATATCTATCTAGGAATCTCCTCTGTTCCCAAGGAGAGCTTGTTGTGCACCTCTTATCCCGGCCTTTTCAGTCATTAAGCCTATTTCTTTCTAAGCTTGGACGCTACGCTAAATATAGGATGATATTTAAAAAGTGCAAGATTTTTCTAACCTGGCTAACTGTCAGATAATTGGGCACGAACCTCATAGATTTATTCAACAGTCTTCAATCACAATAACTAAGCAGATTTGCCTAACCCTCTATGCTACCTAGTTACTTCCCAGCCATACCCACTAGTTACTTTCATTTAGTCTCTCCTTGGCTCATTCTGCTGTAGCTTTCTGTCCACGTGGAGAACTCCCCTGGCCACTCCTCCTCATGCCCAACCTCACAGTGTCCTCCTCCCTCCCCTCCTCTTCCTTCTCTCTGTCTCTCTCTGTCTCTCTCTCTCTGTCTCTCTCTCTCTGTCTCTCTCTGTCTCTCTCTCTCTCTCTCTCTCTCTCTCTCTCTCTCTCTCTCTCTCTCTCTCTCTCTCTCCCTCCCTCCCTCCCCATGTTGCTTTCCTTCCTTATTGGTCATTTATATCTACACTTTTTCTTTATTCTTCTCTTATACAACACAGCCCGACCGCAGCCTCCTCTCCTCTCCCCTCCTTTCCCTCCTCCCAGACCTGCTCCCAACCCCTTCTGCCTCATCAGTCAGCGAGCTGTTCAGTTTGTTGTAAGCTTTCTCTTATTTATGCTGTTGCTGATATCTAGCTTTAATATGTGGGGGTCAGAAGGAACGGAGGGCATTATGCTAATTCTCCTGTATTTGTTGAGGCTTGCTTTGTGCCAAAGGATGTGATCAATTCTGAAGAAAGTTCCCTGAGGTGTTGAGAAGGTATATTGTTTGGTGTTTGCATGAAATGTGCTGTAGATATCTGTTAGGCCCATGTGCTTTATGATGTCAGTTAGATCTAGCACTTCTGTTTCATTTTTCTCTGGATGGCTTGTCTATTGGTGAAAGCTGTCATTGAAGTCTTCCACTATAAGTGGGTGAGTGTCAATATGTGATGGAAGCTGTATTAGTGTTTCTTTTACAAAGTTGGGTACCCATGTGCTTGGAGCATAGACATTAAGAATTAAAATATCATCTTGGTGGATTTTTCCTTTGATGACTACGTAGTGTCATATCCTAGCTTTTCTGATTAGTCTTGTGGAAGGATTTTAATCCATCAACACTGCTACTCTGGCTGGAATATAGACAAGCCCTTAGCACATACTTTAATTGCAAACAATGAAGGTAGTTTGTAGAGGGAAGACCTTCTACAAACTTCTATAGTGTCCAAGATTTCTTTATTGTTTAGTACTTAATTTTTTATTTAATATTTTCTTTTAATGATTAATCCACTTTTTGTATCATGTCTTCAATACCTCAGATTCTCCACCACTTAGACTCTGTTCATAAGATTTGCCTCTCAGATTCTTGTTTGAATTCCTGCCTTTTCATTTCCTTCAATTTGGGTTTTCTTTATTGTTTCCACTTTCAGCTCTTGCACTATTTTATTCATTGTTTCCCACTGTTTGTGGGGAGGTATATACATATGCCTTGAAGATTTATTCATTTCACTGTAATAGCCATAAATGTTATTTTAAGGTCTCTGTGTGGTGCTTCACTATATCGCAATTCTCAGGACCTACTATGGTAGGGTTGCTGGGCTCTAATGGAGATATAGTGTCCTATCTGTTATTTATTGGGAGCTAACTCTTAGAAATGGGGTTGGGCAAGAATGGGGATAAGTTTAGGAGGAAGGAAAGCAGGGTGTGTGTTCCACTAGGATCTGTTTTGGCCCCTGGAAATGGGGATAGGGAATGAGGAGAGGCCATAACAGGTAGAATGCTACAGAGCAGGGGGTGGGGGGACCAGGTGAGAAGGAGGGATTGGATTTGAAAGACAGGAGAGAAAGGAGAAGATCTACAGTTAGCCTGGCTGCTTCCTTGGCCAGCCTGGCCTGTGAGATCCTACATATGACTTCTAGAACAGTATAAAATACTAAGTTCTAAAGTATCTAAACATGTAAAACCTGTCTCATGTGTGAGAGCTGCTTGATCCTAGCTCTAATCTTCACATTTTCTTTGCTTTGTTTATGCATTTTATCCCTCTTTAGCTGTTTTTTTCATATTTTGTTTATTTATCTGCCATATGTTGAATATATTTTGATGTAAATGGTCTCATATCAGGATATTGTCCCTGAGCTTTATCTTTCTTTCTTTCTTTTTGTTCTTTAAGTCATGGATTAAACGAACAAGCAAACAAAAAGAGACAAATGTGAGTTTGAGACAAAGGACTTTCTATGCTGAATCAGAAAGTGTTCATTCTGATCATCCTCTAAAGATGAATTCTGGGTGGCTATTTAGCTTTAGTGTGGTTTGCTTCCAGCCTGGCACCAACAACTGGAAGCAGCAGGCTCTTGTTCTTGTTTTGATGTGTGCTGTGTATTTTGAATGATCCAAAGCAGTGAAATACAGACTTCTCTCTCCCAGCTGGAGCCCATTGAATTGTTCATAACTCAGACATTTATTTTATACTTGCACACATATATTGTACTCTTTGTATGTATTCACAAAATTATTCACATATATAATTCCCTTTAGGCACATATTGTATAATAAATCCCCATAACACAACAATATAGATACTTTGATGTTCTCAAAATGCATGAGGACACAATCTTCTTCCACTTCTTTCTACAACAGCAGAGATGCTGACAGTTCTTTGAATGAGTGACTTGCAAAAGCTTCCCAGCATCTGCTATACTTGTTATCAAGAATGTTGCCCTCACTAAGATACCACAAAACGCAGCATCATGATAGAAAGGAATCTTGAAGAACTAATTCCTCTGTGGTGGATGGGCCTGGTGTTATTTGTATTTTGATGCTAATTTTACTCTCCTGGGAGGGGCAGCAGACAAGGAGTGAGTCATATACCCAGGTGACTTCTTGTGAACCAATCCCCTAATGAATAAAGGAGCCAATCACTGGGTGAGTAGGCGGGACTTCCGGGTTAGAAGAAGGAAGAGAAGGAAGAGGAGGGAGTTAGAGCCTTTTGGACAGGGATAGCATGAGGCCACAATGTAGCTCTATGTGTCTCCTGGTTTCAATGGCAGATCCAGTCAGGATCCACCACTGAAGGATTTAGATTTAATAAGGCTTACAAGATTAGGGTTTTAGTTGCTGCTCCCAGTGATTGAGAAGTTTGTGTTGTGTTTTCCCTCACAAGGTGGCTCATCTGGGTTCAAGAGAGAAAGGTATGGTGGCAAAGCATGGATTTTCCTGATGTGCACCACAAAGGCCTTGGGAAATTTGAAGCATTGGGCTGGCATGGTCACGATCCATCAGTGGGAACTCAGTGAGCTGGATGGAGACCTTTCAGGAGCACCAGACCAGAGAGTATCCATGAGGTAATAATAGGTTGGCCATTGCCTGACAGTGCATGGCGGCAGCACAGGAACTTGCCCGTTCTTTTTAATATTTCTCACAACATTCCTCAAATAAGAGAAATAGAAATTTTCCCAAGTTCCCACCCTAGGGAGTCAGAGGCAAAGTTGGAAATGGTGTCTCTAATTGTTTATAGCACAACACACCTTGGTTTTCCTTAGCTCTCAGTAATCTTCCTTCCTTCTTTTGCTAACATTAAACTCATTCAAAGATGTTTTTCTGCCCTATGAGGCTCATTTCAGAATTATTCTTTTATAAAAACTATATAAATTAATTGTTATCACTACTAGAGAAATTGGGGCTATTCTTGTACTTGTCAGATGACAAGGAAAGGTAAAAATCAATGGAGGATTCCCATATCGAGGGAGGCATGAACTCACATAGGCAGAACTTCGAGAAGTTCAGGCCACTGCCTCCCATCCAGTCTGACTACTGAAGTAGACATCTCACTATCAATGTCTCCTTTGAGATACTTAGTCCACGTCGATTCTGCAGTCAGAAATACTTTCTTGTGGGCATGAAAATTCCATGGAATAGACAGGTTTATTATACATGTTGTATAATTTGTAATCATTGCATTCTTAAGTAATTGGGTAATGATGTACTGTGTATACACCAATATAAGAAAAATAACATTGCAGAGCAGGGTCACTTTCTTCAAATGTGTCACCTATAGATAACTTAATGATTCCTATCTCTACCACTAATAAACACACACACACACACACACACACACACACATGAGAGAGAGACAGACAGACAGACAGACAGACAGAGACAGAGAGAGACAGAGAGAGGGTGTTCTGTAGCCTTCCACACCCTCCCTTCATTTCTGTCCCTGTCTCCAGTGGCTAACACAGATCATCTCCTCCAAAGTTCCTCCCTACTCATGTGTCCTCAGCAATCACCCTTACCTAATGACCCATGTACCTATCTCTTAAAGAGGTTATATTTAAATATCAACTAGCCAATTAAAAATATCCAGAATGTATTTGCCTTGAAATCATAATCATAGAGAAGTATCGGGGTCATGAACGACAATTGGCAAATGATATTTTATGAAGATCACTGATTTCTAAGTATTATGATGTCTACCTGACTACTAAAATGTTAATAATATAGCATTACCATCGTCAAACCTCAATTTTTGCAAGTACTTAAATTAACTAATTATCCACAGACACCTTCTTTTACTGAACTCTATTTTCTCTACATATGCAGTTGCAAGACTACATTGACCAATTAGCTAAATCAGCATTGGTTTTTGACAAAATACTTTGCAGTATCTATTTGTAGTTTGGGGAATGACATAAAGAAATGCTAATTATATTCTCAAATGATGCTATACTTAAAAATATCTTGGGGTGGAGCTCAGTATTTGCCTAGATTGTTCAGTCCTGGGTTTAATCTTTAGGAGAAAATCAAACAAACACACCAGAACTAGTCAGTACACTGTTCCCGACACTCCATTGCAATGTAGAAGAAGCAAGGAGTTGTTGGTGTTCAGAACAGAGGAGAGATCCTTTCAAAAAGAGGGCTTGATGGATCAATAATCTCTTCAGAAAGCAAGAATGCTGTCAGATGGTAGACACCAAAGAAAACTTCAAAGTTCATTTACACTTGGTCTACTGACAGTATGAAACAATTACAGGTTGCTAATAGAAGAATACCATCACATAAGCATTGAGTGAATATTTTGTCTTTTAGATATATTTAGAAGGGGTATGTGAATGTGAGTGCTGGTGTCTGTGGAAATCAGATATGCTTGATTCTATTAAGCTTGAGTTACAGGGGATAGTGGGAACTCAACGTGGGTCCTTTTCAAGAGCAGTATACATTCTTAACTGTTAGGCTCACAGACAGACACACACATACACGCACACATGCAAACATGCATGCACACATGCACACACACATTTACTTATCAATATAAATGTGTGTCAGTGTACATGCATGCCATGTGTATGATGTATGCAAGCCCACATATTTCATAAGAGAGTGCTATATACCCTGGAGTTACAGATGTTGTGTTCCACATCATGGTGGGTGTTGTGACATAAAGGAAGGTCCTCTAAGAGAGCTGCAAGTGCTCTCAATTGGTGAACCATGTGTCCAGTCCCTACAAGTGTTGATTAAAAGATTTAGCCTTGTAAATTATTTTAAAGTTGTGAATCCAACTGTTGATCTAGTCCAAGAATCACTGTGCAAACTAGATTAAACTGTGACATTCTCAGGGCACATGTGTCGCCTTCATATCAGTCTTGAGTAAGTTGTGGTTTTCCTTAAAATGATCTTACTCAATATCACTAATAGAATGCATGTTTGGATTATTTTAAAGTAATGAAATATGTTGTAGCATGTAGCATCCTGGCCTAAGGATGCGGTTGACATTGCTGTTTACTTCTGTGATAATATATTAGGTGCTAATCTAGGGCTCTCTGCACAGTTCAAATCTTTAGCTATCCTGCCAAGGGTTCTTTTACACAGGAATGTCTAGGGACAACATGACTCCTATAGATTGAGATGACATGTACACCAAACCTCAAACTTAAAACACAGTCAATGTAGGCATATTTTATATAAAACAAATGCAGAATATACTCATTTGTAATTCTCATCAAAAGAAGAGACATGGTAGCTTAAAGAGCACAATTATGATCCTCCCCATCTCTGCCAGCTTAGGTACCAATGTCCTTAATATATTAACTTCACTGGTAAGAAGACTGTACAATGCATGCACTTTACTGTGTCTCTAGTAGTTCTTTGTTATTTCTGGCTTCTCCTATGCTCAGGTTTGGATTGTAGCATTCTGCATTCTAATCAAGTTGCTGTTCTGTGTGAACTATAGCAGACATTTCACGAGACTCCATGCTGACACCGTCTTTGCTCTCTGAATCCTATATTCAGGAACTCTCTTCTACAGCCCTGCTACACCTGGTCTACCTGTCTCTGCATTCATTGTTGGATTTTACACCAACCCATTTCCAAAACTCCTTTTATTCTGTCTTGGAGAGTGAATTCCAGCGGAAAGTTCAAACTTACAAGCTATTTATTGTGTGAACAGAAACAAACCCACACCTTATTGCTCACATGAAATTATTAAACATCCTGTCATGATACTAAAGACTAATACTGTATTTTGACCCAATGTAGCAACATTAAACTGCTGTCTTGTATAGTGTTATACATAGCATAATTTTATTATGTTGCTTTAATTTTATAGCTTTATTTTTATTTGTTTTATAGTTTTATTATTTATTTATTCATTTATATTTATAGTTTTATTTTAGCAACATAAAACATCTCTCTTATGTGCCTTCCAAAGAACAGGTTATAAAATACAGGAAAAACTTTAGAATTAAACTTGCAGCTCATCACAGCTGTCAAGTTAACAACAGATGGACTCACCATCAAATGACCATATGTGTGGACAAGTGACTCATAAAAGGTCTCAGCCACTAGAGAATCTCCAAATGTTATAAAGAGAGAATAAACATCAAAAGAAACTAAGGATGTGCTAGAAACTTTAACTACAAAAAGAAACAAGTCTATTTACCCACTCATGCTCATTTATCAAAGCAGCATGCCAGAGGCTCTGTAATAATTCACTCGATCTTCAGATATTTATTAGTTTATTACGCAACTATTTTGTGCCATGGGCTATGACTAATATAACTATTAATACACATATTCCAACCTAGAAGGCAGTCTGTAAGTTATTTTTCTAAAATTATATTTTTCAAAATGTCTACTCATAAACAGGCATGGTGGCTAACAGGAATAGTGATTTAAAAACTTAAAATATAGATGGAGGGTCAACCCTAAAGGCTGCACTTTGATGAACAGAGGGAAGTGATCTCCCAGTGAATTCTTAGGGCCACCTGGGATCCCCCTCTTCACTTCTTTTGAGCCCAAGTTGTCTCAGTTATTAGAGACACAATCTGACTAAGACAAGTGTGACCATTAGAGGAAAATATGAAGGAAATCAACTTTTAAGACAGGGTCACATACTTACTTTGTGGAAATCCTTGAATCACATATAAATCCTGTGAGTCCCCTCCATGTGACAACCTTTCCACTTACATTTTTAAATTTCACTTTAGGCATAACAAACAAGTGACTCTTGAAGCTCTCAATTGTTAATTGGCACTTTAAATGAACTGACGCTGTATTCCTATGGCTGTTTCTCTAGTTGAAATGCATTAGCATTCATTTTTAAAGGCTTAATCAGGCAAATTTTTATTTCAATAATTTAGCCTGAAAAGTTTCTAGTTGATGAAAATGTCAAACCCAAAAAGAAAAGAATATTTAATTAGTTAAGTGCCTTACATTTTTGACAAATACTAAGTGGGCTTGTTCAATACTTGCTGCCAGAACTTAGAGAGTTATTAAATATAGAAATGGAGAAAAACAGTATTTCTCAACATATAGTTCTTCACGATTGAGGCTAAGCCTTGTCTTCCTTTTTTTCTCATCTGTGTCTCTTCTCTGTGTGGGATCATCTTGTTTGTTCTACTTTCTTTATAGTATTTATGCTTTAAAGTAGTGGTCTTCAACACCCCTAATGCTCAAACCCCTTAATACAGTTCCTCATGCTGTAGTAACCCCCAACCATACAATTATTTTTGTTGCTACTTCATAGTTATGATTTCGCTATTGTAATAAATCATAATGTAAATATTTTGGTGGGTAGAGGTTTGCCAAAGGGGTCACAACCCACATGTTGAGAACCATTGCTTTAAAACGACAAAGCATAGATGTAATGCATAGAAGCAGGCACCCATGCAAGGGTTAATGGTTTAGGATAAGCACACTTCACTCTTCTCTCTGTATCCTAGATATTTATAGATTGCCCCAGAGAAACATGACCACCTACTAGTTGGGGAGGGGAATACAGTGTAACACAGGGAGATGGACAGGAGGAGAGACGGAGATAGAGACAGAGACAGGGAAAGGCAGAGATAGAAAGGCAGAGATCTAAGGATGTATGCAAGTATGGAGGTCAAACTTCACAGTTTGCTATGTAAGCTTGGGACATAAGAAAGCCAATAGCATGACTCTGTGAACTTCAAAGGCAGAGGACTCAGAAGGAGTGACTGCACAGATTCTAGTCTGAGAGCATAAAAAGATGAGATGTCTGAGCTAAAGCCATGGGCAGAAAGCCAAAGGAAGTTGGTTCCTCTTTTCTCTGTCTTTCCCTTTCTCGAGCCTCTCAGGTTTGTCCAATCTTTGGACAGTGGAACAGAACATTGTCATCTATAAAGGTCATATTCAGGAACTGTACAATTGAGTGACAAAAATATAGATTATATATTGTGATGTTTTAAGTAAATTTACCATTTTATGTTTGGCCATATCTATGGTAGTCCTGGGCCATATTCAGATGACAAGCCACAGCTTTGTCACACTTGGTTACCCAATCACAATACAGAGGTCATTGTTCAAAGTCCACAGGTTCAATTATAAAAGTAATGTTTAATGTGGGCACCATGTGACCTAGTCAAGCAGACAATTGGATTAATCAATACTTAAGAGCATTATCTGTGGTAATTCAGGTGGTAAAATCATCTTCCTTCCTGTATGTCTTCCTTTAATTTGGGAAATATTTTGGAATAAAAATATTGGATCAAATGATTTTTTATAAAAGCTTTATTTCACCTGCAATCAATTCACTGAACCATAGAGTTAATTAAAAACACCTAACATGGTTCTTTTCCAAAAGCTTAGCTAGTCCAGTAGAAAGATCAGCAACCTTTTCAGTGCCCATAAAAACAGCAGTAAAATGTACTGACCTCACTTAACCTGAAAGTAGACTGAATCTATTTCATGTTCAGAACTCCTTTTATCTCTTCCTAGTTATTGGAGATTTTGATTTCAATATGGAGAAACAGTAAATCTATTAAATATTAAGCATCTTAAAATTTTGACTCTTAACTTTTCCTTTAACTATTTCTATGGATTTTCTGTCGTTTGCTTTTATCATGTACATCGTGATCTAGGTTCGCATACCCACTAGCTTCTCATGTTGAAGACTCCCTGTCTTTTCTCAGGCATGCCTCTTCAACAAATCCTATACTTAATTCTGCTAACAAGATCATCAAACTACCTTGTAACTGCTAGCCTACTCTCTAGCTCATCTTTCTAAATGTAAGTAGCTGTACTTGTCAAATTTCATCAGGATGTTTATTTATGAATCTCCCTTGTGATGTTGTTTATCTAAAGTTCATTTGAAGCTCCCTGAGACTTTCCTTATGTTTGTATCCCAGGTAAGTACTTCATGTACTATTTTATATTCTACAGATACTCAATTAAGTTCTGCTGTTAATAATCTAACACTTGATAAATTAATACTAATTTCTTCATGAATTGATACTTCCCCTCCAAGGCTTACCTAATAGCACTGAAGAGGAAATATAAAGTATATAAAACCTTGGAGATGCACGTAAACCATAAACCATAAAATGCTGCTTCTAGAACATGGGCTTTGAACTCACGAACTCACAGCAGCTGTGGTTACCCATCCTAGATCTGAGTCCACCAACATTTGTTCTTTGGAATGTTCCTCTTGACTGTAGGAACCACTTTAATATGGAAGGTCAACATCTCCAAAGAGTTGCAGGAAGTTCCTGAAACTTACTCACTAGGTCATATGCCCTCACAATAATGCAGGCTCCTGAGAGTCACCTTCCGGCAAGTTATGCAACAAAGAAGACAATGAGACCAGACGAGCTGCCTAGAGGAAGCAAAAACAAGCCAAACTGCTTGAAAGAGGTTTAGACTAACTGAGGCAATTATAAAGGACACTCTCTAGCCTGTTAAGCTGATGAAACTGAAGGCTGTAAATACTGTAGAGGTCCTCAGCTCTTGTAGGCTTTGATGATATAGCTGTAGTGGGAGAGGCAAGGATAGGGTGAGAGATAAAGGGTGCAAAACGATTATTATGCACATATATGAAACCATCAAAGAGTTAAAACAAAACCAGCAAGTTTTAACAAGGCTTTTAAATATCATAAAAGAATAGAATATTGTGTTCAAGAAAAGTGGAATACTCTGATTTTCTCTAATGCGTCATAACTCTACATTTGAGTAATCTGCTCCCACCATCTCTCCATGATTCTTCCCCTTAGCTGATGACATCATGTGTCATCCTTTGAAACGGGCAACCATAGGAGCGAACAGACACCAGCCCAGATGAAAGGGTGGCTTGAAACGAGCCAGAATCCTCCAAATGGGCATGCTTTTCCTGTCAGGAAAACACATTGTGTATAGAGTTCTGCTGAAGGCTCTCCCTCCCATAGAATAGCATCTAAAGGGGGTGATAGAATGCAAGAACATGTGGCACTGTGCTTAGAATGTTTCTCTGCCTAATTGGCCTGGATTTATGAGTGTATAATAACCCTCTATGCATTCTCACACCCAGGCAGCATTATAAAATAAGCCTGAGTAATATCCAGGCTGCTTTGTTTTATGAGAAACTTTACAGCATGAGCCTGTCGTGTACAAATGCATGGGCTGTGCACAGATGTTTGCATTCATTTATGTTTCTCAGGACAACAGCAACAATATGAATACTATTTGGATGGCATCATTAAGAAACCGCACTTGGATTTACTTTATTAGCGTAAAAAGAAACATGCATTTTTCCCTTCTTCCAATTCACTTCCAAAGTCAAAAATTCACTTGGCCAATAGGTGACATCCTCTCCCTTTCCAAGTCCTTTTCCAAAATTAATATTATATTTGCATCTCTTGGCTACCAGGAACAGATCATCAATGCTGCCCTATGCCTGTTGGATTTTTAACTGTCTGGTTACTTGAATTGATGCTATAATAGTTGAGATGTCATTGCGTTATGCCAGAACTACCTTTCCTTGACTATGAGTGCCAGTGGAGAACAGTTTGTAAGTAATATTGTGCTTTCCTGATTCAATAAGTGGGTAATTTGTTCCAGTGAGCAAACTCGCATGACTTTCTTATTATGAAAATAAATGAAATACAGAGCTCACCTGCTCTCCAGATCTCTACTACAAGTTTTGTTTTAGACTTTGAAAGTCATTAGGAAAACAAAGAGGTATAAACTTTTGGAAGTTATGTCAGGGCCCTTGATGGCATCCTGGCTGCAGCCAATGGAGTGTTGAGTGTGTCTGTACTGTATTTTGATACTTTACTCACAACTGTCTAATTCATTGGCAAATCAAATGAGCCAGATAGAAATAGTGTCCACCTGGGTAACTGCTCATCCTCTGATCCCTTCTAGGCAATAATAAACCCTGGAGGGTATTCTCTGCACATGCAGTTCATATATGACAACATTTTTTAGTGTGGAGCAGAGCTGAGGACTTGGGGAATCATAGAATAAGATTAATTTTATGTTTGCTCTCCTAAAATTCTATCCTAGTCACAGATGGATCTTAAAATGTATTTAGCAGAAACTGCCAAACCAACCCATTTAACCGCGTAACATGCTTTTTTAAAAATGACTTTAAATCATGATTATTTTTTCCTACTTCCTCACTACCAACATCAGGAACTAGACAAGTCTTTGAGGGAAATATTTTCTTAGGTGTTTAAAAGCATCCTTGGCCTCAGGTTACCAGATGCACCTTCCCCAAAGTCATGGCAACCAAAGCTGTTTTAAGATGTTGTCAAAGGCATCTTAGAACCCCAAAGCATGCCTGGCTATGAACTATTGCTTAATAAAACAAACTCACGTTTTGTGGAAAAAACAAAAACAACAACAGCATCATCAACAACCACGACAAACACTACCTACCGTTGTTTAATTTCCAAGAAGTCAAGGCCACACAGTAGGAGGGTGACAGCAAATGCAAGGTTTTGAATTCGGCCTGCCTGAGACACTTTGCTCATATCTACAACACCTGCTGTTAAAGGCAACCATTTCACTATGTTTGAAAAATAGCATAACTCTTTAGAATAACAGCTGTTTTAGTTTGAGGATATAGAATCCACTTAAGAGAAAATTTTAACTGTCAGCCTCAACATCACCTTTGGGATCCATTTTGACATCTATCTTCTTTTTTCCAAGGAAATGCAATGTAGTGTGGGGGATTCATGACATGGAGGTGCAAAAGCTGAGAGCAGAAGCAGAACAGATATGGTGTGTACAACAGCAATTTCTAGAACACAAGAACATTGGGTGCTATGCTGGACTCAACTCAAACTCCATAATCCCTTTGTGCCATCTCCATTGCTGTTTTATTTTAACATCCCTACAGACTCTTGGGGCCACCGCTCTCCAATATGCTGGAAACGAGTGCGGCAGCCTCCTTTTCTCTTGGAAACAGGAGAAGCTGAGCATACATATTAACCTAAAGCACCAAGTCTTTTTGATAACAGGAAAGGGAGCCTATAAAAAGGAAGAATCCTGGTGACTCATAGACAATCTGATGTCTCAATACATTAATTTGGGCTATTGATTAAAACTATTTGGGAATCTCGTAGAGTTCTCTTCTGCTTTCTACTTCTAGAATCTATAAAACTAGTTCCCTGGCTCCCTTTCCCAATTACAATTCCACTCCTCTGCCTTTATTCAAATGATTCCACACAAGGCAGTTGTGGTGCAGTCCTTTTCAGATGGAGAGCTATTTATCTTGAAAGTGACATACCCTCAGCTTGTAGGCAATGGTTGGTAGCACAGCGCAGATGGGCGTGAAACTGAGTGCCTTCTTCAGCATACTGCTCACATATTTTACTAATGGATGTAAAAACACAGATGGAATGTTGGGACCAAAAAACAAACAAACAAACAAACAAACAAACAAAAAAACACCTGGGTCTTTTGGAAATCCCATATAATCCACCCTTCACAATACGACCAAGTTAACTACTAAGTTTCCACCATCTCTCTGCTCTGTCCCTCCAGCAGGGAACTTGGGAGTGTGAGTCCTAGATAATTTAAAACACATTAGAAAGAAGCATCCTCTGTTATCGTTTTGTCCTCAAGCAGAATACATGCTTATTTGAATTTTGCATCAGAGAAGGCTTTAACAAGGTACGAGGAGCAAAGAATAGACACCATGCTGGAAGACAAGGAAAATGAGAATACACTGAAAAAGGTACAGGGAAAGTGACAGTAAACATTGCTCACAATGTTTAATTGACAGTTTCACAAAACTGTCCAACCTTAAGAAGCTCAGACCCAGACATCAGGGGACTTCGCCTCTTTTCTTGTCATCAGACAACCAACAGTGAAGCCTAACTTCTAGACCTTTCTTCCAGTGTTGTGAGGAGATTAAGTTGAAGGAAATATAATCTTTTCTGGGTGATTCCAATGCAACTTTTACTGTCTTAAGAGATTAGACCATTTTACTTCAAAATAAGCTCTCTTTTAACATGCAGCCAAGTAGAAAATGAGGAGTAGCCTGAAGGGAAAGCCTTCAATTGAATGTAAAATCGTAAAATTGTTACTTCTAAGGTAAGGAAAAAGATAAGGACAACTACTTGATCTATTTTTAATGTTTTATACTAATAAAAATCTTAGG
>JADRCD010144283.1:0-12141 GCA_019843815.1 Montemys delectorum | reverse complement strand
TATGATATCATATGTCTTTAAAGTGGAAGAATTTAAGGATTTTGAATTGTTAGAAATGACAACTTCATTATGTTTTTAGGACACTAAATTCACATATAGATGGTTCAATATACATAGCATTGTACTTCAACATTGAGCAATCTGAAACAGACACTAAGAAAATAGCTTCACCTGATATCCCACTTCCCCTCCCACCCCATCTCCACCCAGTTACCACCCTCCATCTACCTCTGATGACTACTCTATTTCCCCTTCTGAGTGAAAGTCAGGCTTCCTCCCTTGCGCCCTCCTTGTTCTTTAGCTTGTTTGGGTCTGTGGACTCTAGCATGAGTATCCTGTACTTTATGGATAGCTTTCACTTATAAGTGAGTGTATACCATGTGTGTAGGAAGAGGCAGGAAGGAGCGGATGGAAATCAGTGGACAGGGGTGGTGTGTGGGATGTGCCAGAGATCCAGGGAGTCCATGAAGATGACTCAAATTGAGACTCCTAGGAGTGAGGAATATGGAGCCTGAAGTGTTCACCTCCTTTAGCCAGGCAGGATTCCCAGTGGAGGGTTAAGGACACCAAACCAATCGTAAAACCTTACACCCAAAATTTGGTCTGCCTACAAGAAGTGCAGGGAAAAAGATGGAACAATGTCTGGGGGGGCTGGCCAACCAATGACTGGCCCAAACTGGGGCCCATCCCATGGGCAAGAACCATTCCCTGATACTATTAATGACACTCTATTTTGCTTGCAGACAGGAGCCTAGCTCTGTTCTTTGAGAGGCTCCACCCAGCATGACTCAGACGGATGTAGACACCCACAGCCAAACATTATATGGAGTTCAGGGAGTCTTGTGGAAGAGTTTGAGGAAGGATTGAGGGACCCAACAGAGTAGGAACTTCACAAGAAAACTAACAGAGTCAACTACCCTGGACCCTTGGGGACTCCTAGAGACTGAACCACCAAACAAACAACATACATGGGCTAGATCTAGCCACCCTCCTCTGCACACACTTAACAGTTGTGCAGCTTTGTCTTCACACAGGTCCCCCAACAACTGGAGCAGATACTATCCCTGTCGACCCTGTTCCACTAACAAGGCTACCTCTCTGGCCTCAGTGGGTTGTGCATAGTCCTACAGTGACTTGATGTGCTTTACCTTTTTCCTTGACAGTTCCTGAACCTTGGAAGTGGTGGTATATCTACCCCATTTAGGGCCAAGAGTTTTGTCAGCGCTTATTCTCAGTACTCTGGCCTGGGATAGATTTCTGCATTAGCAACTGCTAAAATAACACTATCTATTGCCATTGCTTATGGCTTCGCAACAGGAATTTATAGTGGGACGCTATTGTTAGATATTATACAAGTAGATTATAAGACCTAGAAAAATTAAGCTTGAAGATTATTCCTCTCACCTAAACTTCATAGTAGCAGTAGATGTTATGCAGCCTGATAGAAGAGAAATGTTATCAGCAGTTTTACCCAATTGGGAATCCTGAGGTCTTTGAAATGTGTGAGACAATTATAAGCCTTCTTGGCCATGCATAGCATGACTGTCCTGAGAACAACCAATTAATTTCTGATTGAGCCATCTCCATGGTAGGAACTGATCGCTGGTTCTATGAATCTGATCAAGAATTTTCTGCAGAGGAGTTCACAGACTCTTGAGAGGAATTTACTATTCTGCATTGATAAATGCTTGTGTTGCCTAACTGCTTTCTAAATACTTATTTCTATATCCATAACTTAGTTCTTTAAAACAATATGAAAAATAATCTTCTATGTGTGGGAAAATGGCCCAGTACATAAAAGCACTTGCTGAGAAAGTCTAACGACCTGGGTTTTATCCCCGGAATACACATAAAAAGCCATGTATGTTGGTGCACATCTGTAAAACTAGTTCTCTTAGGTCAAGATGGAAGGTAGAGACAGAATTTTCCATGAACAATCACAGACCAGTGTACACTGAGTGTGCTACATAGCAACAGAAACAAGAGAAACCTTACTTAAACAAAGTGAAAGATGAGAGCCACCTCTCAAAGTTGTTCTCTGTCTACATACATGCAGTGTGGTATAAGATTACTAGTAGTCACAGGCACACATGTGTATATACATGGACACACACATGCATACATACACACATACATAGACACGATACACAAATAAATGTTAAAATAAATAAATAATATTTGTAAATACCTCTTAATTTCAAATTTTTCAATAGCATGCCAATAAGTCAAAGCATAAAGTACTGTCATGAAAACATATAAGTGCCAATAGAGAACAATAATGAATTCAGAAATAAACCTTCACAATAGAAAATTTAACAACTTTCAACAGTTGTGACAACACAAATAGGAGAAAGATAATTTTCTTCAATAAGTGGTGCTAAGAAATAAGACATTACACACAATGTAAGTGATTTTTAACAGATACATTATGTAGCTAAAATACATTCTAAATAGATAAAATAAGAATAAATACAGTACTGAAAGCTATATTTTAAAACATTTAATTTTAAATTCAGTGCTTTACTATATTGATGTTAACAATGATTTCTTGACTATGACATTAAAATCATTGGCAACTAAGTAAGGTAAATTGAACTATATCAAAGTTGAAAAATGTCTGTCCATTGAAGGATACAATCAGCTGTTTGAGAAACTGATGTGTAGTGATAGTGTATCAAGTCAAAATATTCATCTTCAGAAGACATCAAAAAATACTCCTACAATTTAACAACAAAGATTAAAACAGGCAAAGGGTTTGAATGGGTGGTTCTCCAAAGACAATATGCAAAATAGCCAGCCACATAAAATGATACCTAACAGTGCTAATCAATGCACCAATACAGTGAAAGATTGGCTAAGAAATGAAGAGATGATCCTTCCCAACCCTTTTTGCAAAATAGATGGGAGTAAAAACAAAAATGGTACAACATCTCTTCTTTCAAAACAAAACAAAACAACAAAACATCCAGTTTTTTGTTTTTTTAATTAATGACATAATCAGCAATTTTACCTCTAGCTGTATATTTAAAATAATTCAAAGCAGATTCCAAAGAGTTATTTGCATTCCTCAATGTATTGCAGCACTGTTTAAAATAACTGGTGAAAACAAATTATGTGTCCATCAACAGAAAAATAGATAAACAAAATATAATAATCGTACTGCTGTGGTTTGAAGGTAAAATGCCTTCTATAGAATCATGGATTTGACTATTTGGTCACCAACTAGTGTCAGCTCTTTGCTAGCAAGTAGATGTGAGGAGGGAAGTCTGGACCTGCCTGGTCTGTCCAGGGCTGAGCAGGATGGTAAATGTCTGCAAGCAAAAACCACACTGGGCCAAAGGTCTTGTTGAAGCAGAAACTCTTCAATTGAAGTTTTAATTGTGGCAGCAATTTGTTTATATAGACAAGGTAAGGAAGTGGAAATAGAAGTATGAGGTGAGATGACATATGGGGTGGTGTGAGATGATGAGGGGTGTAGGGTGATCTCATGGGGCCTACAAGAGCCTGATATAGCTGTCTTCTGAAAGGCTCTGCCAGTACCTGACAAATACAGAAGTGGATGCTCACAGCCATTCAATGGACTGAGCACAGGGTTCCCAATGTAGGAGTTAGAGAAAGGACCCAAAGAGCTGAAGGAGTTTACAGCCCCATAGGAGGAACAACAATATGAACTAACTAGTACCCTCAGAGCTCCCAGGGACTAAACCACCAACTAAAGAGTACATATGGAGGAACTAATGACTCCAGATGCATATGTAGCAGAGGATGGCCTTGTGGGACATCAATGAGAGGAGAAGCCCTTGGTCTTGTGAAGGCTCACTGCCCCAGTGTAGGGAAATGCCAGGACAGGGAAGCAGGAGTGGGTGGGTTAGTGAGCAGGGGGAGGAGGGATGGGATAGGGGGGTTTTCAGAGGGGAAATGAGAAAAGGGAATAAAATCAGAAATGTAAATAAAGAAGATATCTAATAAAAAAAAAGAAATTTATACATCAGTGGTAGCTAGGCAGAGGCAGTCTCACTCAGGTCAGTAGGTTGTGCTGAGTCATTCTCAAGGGGAAGCAAATGACAGGTATTGCAAATCAAGCCAGGCTTGGGTTTGTCCTCAAGGCCCAAACCAAGGCCAAATAGAGCCCAACAAACTAGTGGTCCTGTTTGTGTTGTGGGAATTTTAGAAACCCCTCTTGAAAAAGTGGGTCTCTTGAAGTTCTGTTGCCTGGCTCCACTTCCTGCCATCTGCTGCAATGTGACCAGATACTTTCCTCACTACAGCTCTGCATTCCCTGACCATGCTGGACACATCCTCTTGTACAAAATCCAGAATCAACCCTTCTACTCTGCATTGTTTTTTTTCTCATATATTTAGTTATAGCATTGAGAAAAGTAACTAATGTGAATATAGTTGAATATTAATCAGATATCAAAAGGAGATTCTGACATTTGTTATAACATGATTCAATGTTAAGGACATATGTAATGCCCACCCTTCACTGAGGAAATACCTCTTTGCAACAGACAGAGGCCACTACAGAAACGCACAACTAGTCAAAATGCAGAGTTATGGATCTTAGTCCCAGTGGAAGTATCTAGAAACCATGCCTGCACCTAAAGCTCAGGGATCATTGTAAAAGAATGCAAGAGCTAGGAGAAGAGGGAGTTTGATGTGGGATTGTATCTCCTACATCAAAGCTACACCCCAAATTTCTCACCAGCATGATTGGCTACCCTGTATAAAGATTATTAATAAGCATGTCAAACTGCACAAGGAAAAACCCATGAGACCCCAACAAGGCCTATAGGCAAAAACTACAGGCAACAGAGGAAAGCTGGGAATGGGAAATGTAGCCTTCTGCAGGGAAGAACACACCAAGTGGTTTTCCAGTGTCAAATGATCAGCCTGAAAAATGTATAAATAGGTAACTTTATATGGACTGAACAGGTTATATATAAATACATGTATATGTATGCAATAACACTGAAAAAAGAGGCTATGAATTTGAAGAGAGGGAAATTATAAATGGGAGGATTTGGAGGAAAGAAAGGAACAAAAAATGTAATTAATTCATAATATCAAGAATAAAAATAAATATTTTAATGTCTGTGTCTTTCCATTTGCATGACATATCTAGAATAGTTGAGTCAATAAAATAAAGAAGATCCTAGAGAGCTGTCCAGGCAATGTAGATCAGGGCAAACAAAATTGTTATTTAATGGATGCAGAGTAATTTCACAGAATGCAAAAGTACAGAAAATTGCTTTCACAGCACAATGAACATCATACTACTAAACTTTTTGCTTGATAATTATTTAAAAGTAACTTTAATGCAAAGAGCATTTTGCCACAATTAAATGTTTTGTTTTTGTTTTTTGTTTTTGTTTTGTTTTGTTTCATTTTTTACAAAGCATGAAATCTTGGTAGCAGAGATAGAGAGAAGTTTCTGACTGTCACCCATGGATTTCTTTGGGCCACGTTGATTCACAGCTCCTTTAAGAGCCCGGGCCACTCCTCCTTTGCTCCAGGAGAACGCATCTGATGAATCCCAGCCCAAAGCAACTTTTCCCACTTGGGTTTTATATCTGACACCTAAGGATTTTCAATGTCTATCCAAAAGCAACCACTCTATCAACGTTTTCATTTCATCTTTAGGTAGTTTTATATCCCAAGAATACTTCCACACTAAACTATAAAACCACAAGTCTTCAAGGAGAGCTTTAATAATCTCTTCAAAACTTTAAAACAACTGTAATCATAAAACTTGCATCATTAATATCTTCCAACTAAAGGAGGAATTATTTGGCCATTCTTACAGGACTTCATCTTCCTAAAGGATATTTCTTAAACACGTCAGCATCTTCAAGTTGAATATTCTCTGTGAAATTTCCTACCTCCATCCTGGGTATAAAACTGTATCAATGTTTTTAATGTTGCCCTTGCAACTCCACAAAATGTTATGTTCTTTAGATCACAAACATTGCCTTAAAAAACGTTACATCTTCACCACACCCACAGGCATTTTAGGAAATGTCTTAAACAAGATACTGCATGATTTATGAAGTCAGTTCTTAGCCAGTTTTCCCTCGCCCATTAGCCATGAAAGCTATTTCGACTCTCTCAGATCCCTCTTCAAATTTCACTTGCTTAATGAAGCCGTTCCAAAAAGGCAGTGAATTGGGCTTCTGGGACATAACAATGAAAATTGAAAGATTCCACCAACCACGTCACTGCCGTGTAAATCATTCATCCTCCACTGAGTACTTTTTACCCCAGCAATTTCTCAGTCTTACCTTGATTGTCAGTTCATGAAGCTCAAATTATGACTCTATATTCATCTCTTCATCTGGGGTGGGATAGTTGATACCAGTTGTTACTCTTGCAATTTCTCTCACTGTAAAGATTTCCCCACACTCCTACCTCTCTGAACCTCTGAGCTTATTTATTCAATATTATTGGGTACATTGGCCATCAGCTATATGAAAAACGGGAGTTGGAGAGGTCGTTTAATTAAGAATTTTAACTCTAGTTTTGCTCACTCTGCAGTTATGTGTGAGTCCTTTATTGATCCCAGATCTCCATTTCCTCATCTATTAAAAATAAGTGTGGCAGAGGCTCCCAAAGATCATGTCTTCATCTCCTAATGTACAATCAGGCTTCCATTAGAGCAGCCAAATTCACATATATTCAGATAGAAGCTCTTATCCCCTTCCCAGTAGGGCACCTGGCTAACAGAGTGGCTCTATCACTTAAAACATTTTACTTCTAACCTAAAGCTAAAATGTGTGGCTCAGAATGCCACCATTAGGCTAGCTCTCCCTAAGATAAGGGGAAGGTCAAGGGTCATGTGTAGCCATTGTCTTTATGATCATGATTTCAAAGTGTTATCTGGCTTCTTGGCCAGAAAGGGATCACATGCTCATGAAAAGGCATATGGGACATGTAGTCTCTACCAGAGTCCTCATGCAAAGTCATATGGGAAATGTAGTCTCCAGCAGAGTTCCACTCCAAAGTCAAGTGCTCTGTTTTTGTTTTTGTTTTTAAAGATAAAAAGAAGAATGTCTAGGCTGCCTCTAAAAAACATTAAGAATGTTTAAGATTCTGTTTTTACCTAGCCTGCTAGAAAAAAAGTTTGCTTAACACAGATTCCTCAATACTGGCAAAGACCCAGGACCTGTGGGTCAGTATGAAAAGTAATTTATTCACTAAGCTTCAGACTGTGTGTCAGCCCCCTATCATTACTCACAAAGCATGGCAGATATATTCCTGCATATAGACTCTGTTAGAGTTGGTTGTACTACAAGAGAGAAATTTTCAATTTAATGAATTCAATTTTTCTATTATGACAAGAACATGCTTATACTTTTCTCTAGAGTGAAAGATTGTTTCTACTCTTCAAGGCTGTTTGTTATATATGCATCTTTGGAAAGACAATCCAGGGGCCAGGCAGCATGGTACATACTTGTAATCATAGCCTGTTGTAGGCTGAGGCAGTAGGCTAATATGTTCAAGAAATGCCTGGACTCTACAGCAAGACCTGATCTCAAAAACTAATGACTGAGAAGGAAAGTAAGGGAGAGGAAAAGAGAGAAGAGTATTGCCTAGTCATAGCAAGTACAGATAAACAAGGGGCACATGGGTAATTATTCTCCAGTATAGAAGACTATATTAAAAGTAAGAGAATGCCAGTATAAGTGTGCTGTGGGAATAGGCACATGGCAAGACTTTTCCAGAGATGGCCCTTTGCCTCTGGCATCTCTTCTAATTCTATAGTATCTGAAAGGATGTGTACCTGCTGAAGGACCAAGGTGTACTTAAGAACAATCATACGTGAATGTAGACATTTACAATGCTGACAAATTGGTCCTTAAATCCAAGCCTCGGTCTCAGGGTGGTGAATGAATTTAATGTGTTGTGATGTGAAAGTTATTATTTAGTGTGAGGGCCCTTGACTGGAACACCAGCCACTTAGCATCTAGGTTCAGATTTCCTATTAATTTGATTTCTGATCTTGAATATGCCACTTAACATTTAACCTCAATTTGTTTATTCTGTATAATGAGTTGCTAATGTCTTTTCCTGTGTCTCAAGTTTGACTTGAACCAAACCACTAATTACAGTCTGAAAACTTGGTGAACTATCGTTCCTGGACAATGCCTCTGGCTCTAGGACCTGTGTATCAAATTCTCTAAGCTCTTCTGGCCATCTTTAGGAATATTTTCCATGTGTTCCACTGAATAGAAAGAAATTATTCTTTACCTTAAACCTATATACAGATTGTTCTTATTTCAAGGTACGTTCAGCAGGAGCTAAGTGATTTATTAACAACTTAATTCCATTTGGATTTATCTATAACATATTTTTCATATCACAAGAATACCAGCTGCTATCCTGGAGCATAGAGGAAGTGTTGAAGTGTTGAAGGGGATCTCAGTAGAGTCACTGGAGGAGAGGTTGATTGCCCTTCTGTCAGCTTCTTGCCATCTTTAATATGAATGACCCCTCCTGTGATGATTCTTGTCTTTCATCTAATTGCTTCAACAGACAATTAAAGCCCATGAATCCCTTTAATCCCATCTTCAATAAAAACCTACAAAACACTCCCCTCGTATATTATCTCCTTTTTATCGATGATCTTCTGTGGGTGCCACTAATTCTTAGATGCTTTCATGCTTTAATTAGTTTTCGATATTGGTTCTCAAGTTAAACTTCCCAGTGAAAACAGAGAGGGGCCATCCCTGCCTATTTGCTTCCTTTCTGGTCTGCTACTTTGTACCATTTTGATCCTCATGTTACTTTTAATAGCATTATTTTTAATTAAATTTTTCTTAAAATTGTTTTCTTTAATTAAAATTAAAATTTTCTTGAAATTTCATATCTTTTCCAACTAGTCCTGTAGGATTTCAGCTCCAAATACTCAATTTTAACTCCAATTGTGTTTTATGTTTTCTCTTTCTTTAAAAAGATTTCAGGTTTCCTGGGTAGCTTTTGTTGTAACATTTTAGCACACTCCTAATAAGCGTTCTCCTTTTATAATATTTTCACTATTATAATTTAGTTTTTATTTCATTGTTATTTTTATTCAAAGTAACAAATACATATAGCTTAGGAATCAAAAATAACATAAGGGCTCCCGGAGAAAACCATCAATTCTAGTTTCTTTGCCTCCCTCCCTTTGCTTCTCAGTCCCCAGAGGCAAACTCTTTAACTGCTTGCATTTTGTTTCTCTAAGGCTCAACTCCAAATACTTAATTAGCACATTTATACCACTATGTCTTATCTGTTGGGCTCCCAGGATAATACATGAAACTTTCTCTCACTCAAATGACTCCACCTCCTCAGCTCCTTCTATTTATAATTTTATTAGCATTTCCCCCACCCCCAAACATCTCTGAAACAACAACAAAAATATTTCTCATTCCATGCTTTGGTCCAAACTAATGGGCTGCAGCTCTTGCCTCCTCACTTTACAAGACCACAGGATGGACTGGAAAAGCTGCCTCTGGTGAGCTGTCCTCCTCCACTGCTTATTTCTCTAGATGGTATATACACTTTCAACGATAACACGGTTCGCCATTTTACTCTGTTCTGTAGTCTTAGTCCAGTCTCTTGTTGTTTATCTCTAGAATAGTTGTGAAAGATAAATATCAGTGATAATTAAATTGCTAAGGTATGTTAATGATGTAGGTAATAAACTGTAACTTGATTTACTTTTTGAGTATAATGTTCTCTCCTTAAATATAATATTCATGGAAAACACTTCCATTGGATATTTTTTCCCTCTTAGCAAGCATTTCTAAATTCCTGCTCATATTTTCTATGCTTGTATGTTGTTTCCCTTCCCTTCCTCCAGAAGAATTATCTTCCTTATTCTATTACATGAACTAATTGTTTTCTAACCTAGTGAATAGATTTCCCTTTACCACCAGCTGCTTTGACTCCTTGGCTTCTTCCATCATTGTTATTATCTGTATGATGTAGTAAGGGATGGTGCACACACACCTGACACAGTGACAGTGTGGAGATCTGAGCTCAGCTTTGTGCAGGTGGTTCCCCCCTTCCATCTTTCCATGGGTTTGGGGATAGAACTCACATACTCAAACTTTTGTGACATCTCTCCAGTCTCTGAATCCTGTTTTCTGTATATTATGTCTTCTTTCTTAGCTTGTTCTCTCATTTTTTCTGGAGAATATCCCCAAACAACTCTTTAAGAAATGGTAGCTCACAAGCTCAATGAGTCTGAAAATGGTTTAATTATATCGAGATACTGGATGTACTACTTTTCGTCCCAGACTATATATGTTGTTCTATTGGTAAAATGAATAAATACACAGTTGTGTGAGCAATTGTGTGGGCTTGCTCATGGGTAAGACCTAAGTTTCTTTGATATCTATGAAACTTCATTGTGATGTCACTACTGTTTCTTTATGCATTCCTCATACTTAAAACCTTCTGGGTTGTGTCAATCAGAACATGTATTCTTATTCAATGATGGGAATTATTCTTCTAATTTTATTTTGCTAGGTGCTACCTTCTTTCTAGTCTGAAAATTTACATTTCACTCCAACACATTATACAGTCTCTTCTTAGAGATAATTTACCCCTTCCATGACCAAAGCCTTACCCATATTCTGATGACTCATCAATTTATATATCAACTTATACTCCCTCTGTATCTATAGATTTGTAGATCTATATATTCAATTCTATATTAAACTTACATATTAAATTTTAAGTCATCTCAAATTCAGAAAAGGCCAAATAAAAGTCTCAATTTCCACAAAGAGCAGCAACTCTTCCTCCCATGGCTATCAACTACCAATAGCTCCTACAAAGGGGTCAGGTCTACAAACCACTGTTTAATCCATTCTTCATTTGCCTTGTACAGGTAACCCTAGCTGGTAAACTTTGTGCAAAACAGCCATGCCATGTTCAGAAGTCAACATTTCATAGCTTTCTTTCTTACCTGCCATAAAGTTCCCCAAGCCTTGGATTATAGGCAGTTGATATAAATAATCCATAGAAAGATTAGCCCTCAGAGTTGTTTGTACTAGGCACTTTGACCAGTTATATGGTGTCTGGTAAGTTAGTCACATCCCAGTAGATGGCCTTGTCCCCATTTACCAGTAGCGACCATATGTCCAACACATTGAACTATTAATAACAGTAAACCACCTGAAATTGACAGGAAGATGGTGGGTCCTTTTTTATCACATCAACAGATATGCAAAATAGAATGGCTTCTTTCTTCCCATTATGCCTCGCCTCAAGTGTTTTGTTACAGCAATGAAAAATGAGGACTGATACGCTCGCTCAGTGTTGTTTGTTCTTAATAATCCTATGTCTCAATTTTTTCAGTTATAAAAGAGAAATAATAAATTATTTTCCTTTAAGA
The DNA here is from genome assembly GCA_019843815.1 of Montemys delectorum. Lineage (NCBI taxonomy): Eukaryota > Metazoa > Chordata > Mammalia > Rodentia > Muridae > Montemys > Montemys delectorum. The sequence continues at coordinate 758 of JADRCD010144283.1, read as the reverse complement.
AGCTTCCTGTGTGAAGTAAGACATCTAAATTCGAGCTTCCGAGTGACAGAGCTGGATCAGCGACCATCTCTGCCCCCTCCCTGCCAGCGGAGGGCCTGTGTCCAGGGCGGGCTTCAGCCCCAGGAATCAGGCTGTACCAGCCGGGAGGCATAGGCCTCAGGAATTGCAGGGGAGTCGCAGGACTGCAGGGGTTATGATCCTCTCAGCTTCCGAGTGACAGAGCTGGATCAGCGACCATCTCTGTCCCCTCCCTGCTAGCATAGGGCTTCCCTCCAGGACGAGCTTCAGCCCAAGGACACAGGTAAGATCCACCATTTTCTCTCTGGTCCCTTTCTAAGGCGGGACCAGCTGGGAGGCACAGGCCTCAGGAGTCGAAGGGAAGTTGCAGGGCAGCAAGGACAGGTCAAGCTCTAGTCAGAGACACCAAGAACTTCTAACACCAGAGATCAAGAGATGGCGAAAGGCAAACACAAGAATACTACCAACAGAAACCAAGACTGCTTGGCTTCACCAGAACCTAGTACTCCCACCTCAGCAAGCCCTGGATATCCCAAAACACCAGAAAAGCAAGATTTGGATCTAAAGACATATCTCACAATGCTGATAGAGGAACTTAAGAAGGACATGAATAACTCCCTTAAAAAAAATACAGGAGAAAACAGATAAAGAGGTACAAGCCCTTAAAGAGGAAACAAAAAAATCCGATAAAGAATTACAGGAGATCACAAGTAAACAAATAGAAGCCTTTAAAGAGCAAA
>JADRCD010144282.1:0-14872 GCA_019843815.1 Montemys delectorum | reverse complement strand
TGTAGGGTCTGTATGACATCTTCCCAGGATCTTCTAGCTTTCATAGTCTCTGGTGAGAAGTCTGGTGTAATTCTGATAGGCCTGCCTTTATATGTTACTTGACCTTTTTCCCTTACTGCTTTTAGTATTCTTTCTTTGTTTTGTGCATTTATTGTTTTGACTCTTATGTGATGGGAGGAATTTCTTTTCTGGTCCAGTCTATTTGGAGTTCTATAGGCTTCTTGTATGTTCATGGGCATCTCTTTCTTTAGGTTAGGGAAGTTTTCTTCTGTAATTTTCTTGAAGATACTTACTGGCCCATTACCTTGGGAGTCTTCACTCTCTTCTATACCTATTATCCTTAGGTTTGGTCTTCTCATTGTGTCCTGGATTTCCTGGATGTTTTGGGTTAGGAGCTTTTTGCTTTTTGTATTTTCTTTTACTGTTGTAACAATGTTTTCTATGGTGTCTTCTCCCCCTGAGATTCTCTCTTCTATCTCTTGTATTCTGTTGGTGATGCTTGTATCTATGTTTCCTGACTTCTTTCCTAAGATTTCTAACTCTAGAGTCGTCTCTTTTTGTGATTTCTTTATTGTTTCTACTTCCATTTTTAGGTCCTGAATGGTTTTACTCAATTCCTTCACCTGTTTGTTTGTGTTTTCCTGCAATTCCTTACGGGATTTTTGAGTTTGCTCTTTAAGGGCTTCTACTTGTTTACTTGTGATCTCCTGTAATTCTTTATGGGATTTTTTTTGTTTCCTCTTTAAGGGCTTGTACCTCTTTACCTGTGTTCTCCTGTATTTCTTTAAGGGAGTTATTCATGTCCTTCTTAAAGTCCTCTATCAGAATTGTGAGATATGATTTTAGATCCAAATCTAGCTTTTCCGGTGTTTTGGGATATCCAGGACTTGCTGCAGTGGGAGTACTAGGTTCTGATGAAGCCAAGCAGTCTTGGTTTCTGTTGGTAGGATTCTTGCATTTCCCTTGTGCCATCTCTTGATCTCTGGTGTTAGATGTTATTGGTGTGTCTGACTAGAGCCTGTCCTATCCCTCTTGCCCTGCAATTCCCCTGAGACTCCTGAGGCCTGTGCCTCCCAGCTGGTCCCGCCTTAGAAAGTCACTGGAGAGAAAATGGCAGATCTCTCTGGAGTCCCTAGGTTAAGTATTCCCTGGAGGCAGGCCATCCACTTGCACGGAGGGGGCAGAGAGGGTCCCTGATCCACTGCTGTCACTCAGAAGGTGAGAGGATCCTGTCCCTGCTGCCCTGCGACTCCGGGCATCTCTTTCTTCTGGTTAGAGAAGTTTTCTTCTATAAATTTGTTGATGATATACTGATCCTTTAAGTTGGGAATCTTTACTCTCTTCTATACCTCTAATCCTTAAATTTGGTCTTTTCTTTTTCGCCTGGATTTCCTAGATGTTTTGGGTTTGCAGTTTTTTGCTTTTTTGCATTTTCTTTGACTGTTGTGTCAATGTTTTCTATGATGTCTTCTGCCCCTGAGATTCTCTCTTTTATCTCTTTTATTCTGTTGGTGATGCATCTATGACTCCAGATCTCTTTCCTAGGTTTTTCCAGGGTTGTCTCACTCTGTGCTTTCTTTATTGTTTCTATTTCTATTTTTAGATCCTGGATAGTTTTGTTCAATTCCTTCAGCTTTTTGGTTGTGTTTTCCTGTAGTTTTTTGAGGGATTTTTGTGATTCCTCTTTAAGGGCTTCTAGCTGTTTACCTGTGTTCCCTGTATTTCTTTAAGGGAGTTATTTATATCCTTCTTAAAGTTATCTATTGTCATCATGAGATGTGATTTTAAATCAGAGTCTTGTTTTTTAGGTGTGTTGATATATCCAGGGCTCACTGTGGTGGGAGAACTGGATTCTGGTGATGCCAAGTAGCCTTGGTTTCTGTTGCTTATGTTCTTGCCCTTGCCTCTTGCCATCTGGTTATCTCTTGTATTAGCTCGTCTTGCTGTCTCTGACTGTGGCTTGTCCCTCCTGCAAGCCTGTGTGTCAGTACTCCTTCCTGGGAGACCAGTTCTCTCTGGGAGGAATTTGGGTATGGAAAGCTGTGGCACAGGGTCAGCTCCTGGCACAGACTTAATCCACTCTTTAATGTGTGTCTCCTATGGAATATAAGCTTCTGGGCAGGATGCACCTTTTCTTGTTCACTGTTACATCCCAAGGCCACCCTGCATTGCCCAGTATACTATAGGTACTCAGAAATCTCATGTTCAAGGAATAAATGTCTATTAAAATTTTGTAATACTAACCTGGAATTTTTTCTTTTTCCATATGTACCTTCCATTAGCTAGGCAACCCTATTGCCTCAAGGGAGATATTTATTTGGCAGTGCAGAAAGTTTGAAAGGACTCCAAATTTTCGTACCTTTTATTTTAATCCCAAAAGAGATTTATAAGTCAATAAGCTTAGAGCTTTCTGAAGAAACATTTCCCTCCAACCAGAAAGAGATTCCCTCAGACTGGCAGAGCTAAGTGTTAATGATCCCTAGCAAGTAGATCTGCAGACTGGTTCCTAGCAATGACCTTGGAGAGGAAGCAACACATTCGACAGGAATGGATATCACACGTGTCAAAGTCAGAATATGCCCAGCATGGAGCAATCATAGAGGATCAGATGAACACTTAACCACATATGGTACCTTGGCCGTGGGTAAGAAAGATCATATTGTGGAGAATAGTATTTTAAGGAAGAGAAACACACAAATGACTGAAGTATTATTTTAGAAAAATATGTGAAGCTGGTTTCTTGAACTCATGGATTTATGGGTTGAGATTCATTAATGTTGTATTTACTTCTGTTGATAAAGATTTGGATTTATAGGAACATTTCATTTCCTAACCACATTAGACAAACACTGAGTTTTTTCTTTTTAAATCATTTTCTTTTCCAGCAAAGATAATGTGCACCTTTCCAAGTTCAGTTACAGTTTTTCAAATATTCTTTATAGACTCAATGGCACTTTATTTGTTAATTGTTGCTTAATTGTTGAATTTTGCTTCTCTGTTGATACAACTGCATTTTTTTTCTTTTGGATGTGACATATTCTGCTAAAGTTACCTGCTGTTGTTTGTGATTCTGGTGGTGATGCTGCCAGCTGGAAAAGGGGGAGGCAGCTTGCATGAACTTCTTGTGTTTCATATCTTTAAAGTGGTGCCTGCAATTACTTCTCTCGATTTGAAATTTTACAACACAGTGGGGCTACTCAGATTTCAGGATGCCATCCTGAGGTGTTTTGATGTTTCTACAGCAAAGATGTATTTTATAATCATAAAATAAAAGCATAAAAGCTCTCTGAGTCTTTGCAGCCTTACATGATTACAAAGAAGCATACTTCATGAAATACTTGTGGAATAAAAGATCTTTTCTTTGGCATTTGGCTAGCTCAATGCTAATGGGTCAATAATCTCTCATGGTAGCCCTTCCCTGTAAAATTATATTTTGTTATTATAACAGCATTCCAGAGACATTTGTAAAAAATACAAATATGATAGCCCATACCATTTATTTCTAGCATCTTCACATATAGAGCCAAAAGGGAGAAACAAAGAACTAAACCGAAATAAATTTGTGAATACTCTGGCCTGTGACTATTTAAGCAATCTGAGGAAAACAGGATGATGAAGGACCTGCTTGTCTAGCTTTCCATTTTCCTCATCAAGGCAAGCATGGGATTTATAATGAGAAACAGGTTTGCTGAAAGCATGGCTGTACGGGCAGAAACATGTTGGTTCAGAGCAGGAAATACTGGGCTGGGAGAGCAGCCATAAAGGCTGCCAGGCCAGTTTGGTTGCTGGCTCATCGGCAAATCATTTAACCTCTTTCTGTGTATGAGTCTTATTTGTGAAATGAAGACACTACCACCTGTTCTTAATCAAGTGTAAATGGATGCTAGGGAGATTAATTGTACAATCGGTTGACCTCCAAAGGGAAAAACTGAGGTATAGAAGTCTGTAAACTAGATGTGAATTGGCCACTATCAAGAACAGATTGCTAGTGCTTTGATTCTTTTATTCCATTATTTAGTAAATATAAACCATCAAAAGCTAATTTTTGTCCAGGCATGGTGACACACCCCCATAATCCTAGCACAGAGGAGACTAAAGCAGGGAGATAGCAAGTTTCATGCCAGCCTGAGCTACACATCGTGTGACTCTTAAATATTATGCTTTCCCCCAAAATATACACTAATTTTTAAATAATCAATAGCTTTAGAATAAAAAGTAAGTGCCAGATATAACAGGTCTATATTAAAAGTTCCTAATCAGTTAATGAATTAACAACCTTAAATAAAAACACTATCTAAAGATTTGCTCCCCCAACAATCTTTTTGATTAAAAAAATGTTACCCAAGGACACATGCAAACTATATCCTTTCATAGCTCATATATGTAGCTCAATGTAGAAGACCCTATGTTTCCCCCTGAAGAGTCAGAATGCAAAATCATAATTTTAACTTCAAACAAATATTGTACCCTAAAACTGAACTTGATTTTGATAACCATACAAGAATATCTGCTTATTGTATTGTTCTCATTAAATCTATTTTAACGAATAATAATTGTTTTAATTTTTGAGGTTTAAAGAAAAAGACTAAGATGGTAATTCAAAAAGTTAAGAAGTCTTAGCCAGCACACTTGAAGCATTTATAGGATCTATCAGTTTTATCTCTCAGATAATTGTTGCTATATAATAGCTCATCTTATACCCTTCATAAACTTTCAAATTAAGCTTCTGCATGCTCTCCTGATTCATAATTTTGTTCTTATGGGAATTACTGGTATCAGTTAAAGTCAAGTTACTTAATGGCTCTCTCTTTAGAAAACTCCCGACTAGCTGTTCATCTTATTTAAGATGAACAATTATCTTTATAGGAGATTAAGAATACACTAAACACATGCAATGTGAGTGGACAGTAAAGAACCATATCAGAACATGGAATTCTCAGTCTACTCATTTGAGAGTTAGTTCTACCATTTCATAATAATAAAAGGAAATCATTCTAATCACCAAAGATCTTATCAGTGCTTTTAAGGCTAGATTTTGTTGTTAAAAACATAATTTAGTTAATTACTCAATTAATCAAAAATGTCTTAATAAACAGAGGGAAAGCACTCTTAGAAGCCGTTGAAGGGGCTAGGAATACTGGTAAACAGATGGAGTCCTAGAACAGCTGGAGTCCAAGACTATTTTGTAGAGGCCAAAGCCAGACTAAGCTATATAGCAAGCTCCCATTTCAAAACAACAATAAGATAGACATGTAATGAATGTAAGACCATAAAAATGAAGAACTATTAAGATGCCATGTGCTTGAGAATATGGGGTGTGAGAGAGAAAATAAGCATTGAATAGATTAATTCATAATCTAATTGAATGATGCTAGTGCTGTGTTAAAAGACAGAAAATACCCATGGGAGAATTTTCTTCAACAATCTTACTCAACTGTGGACCTTGTGTGTCATAACACCAGCTCACCAGGCAAGATGAGCCCACCAGTGCAATAGTGCCAAACCTGTTATGGGGATAACAAACTGCTATCTGGCTAGATATGAGGCCTGTTCCACAAGAGGGCATTCATATTTGATACTGTAAACCAGTGAGAAGCCTATGGCTGGAGAACTTGTAAGCTGGGATGTTGTAGTTGCTGTTGTTTTGTTTGTTTGTTTGTTTGGTTGGTTGGTTGGTTGGTTGGTCTTGTTTTGTTTGGTTGTTTTTTGGTTTTTGTTTTTGCTAAATGTACATGATGTACTTAACAAATTACCTTTCAAACAACTGTTTATGCCATAGTCTAGTGCTGCCATCAACTTTGATCAGAAAAACTTCTTGTTCTGGAGGTCAGCCGTGACTGCAAGCACTCACAACTGGTCAGAGTATAGAGAATAAATGACAATAAATGGAACATCTATTTCACCCCTTCTGAGCCTCAGGAAATATCATAGGAAAGCAGGCAGAAAAAAAGTAAGAACCATAGAAAGGTGGTAGGGACTTTGTAGGCCATTGATTTTTCAGATGTGACATCGTTATTTCACGCCTGAACTCCCAGCAACTGTGGCTACCTGCATGAGATCTTCACAAGACTAGGCCTGTCAAAAACCTGTCACAAAATTGGAACATTCTCATGAGGTGTCCCCTCTCCTCCATGAGGATTTATTCTTAGGTTGATGAGTATGAGAGACATTCTCTTCAATAGCCTACCCACAAGTAAGTTTCACATGGCCCTGTAAAAAATTTCTCACACAGTCTCTTGTAAGCAAATATAATGAAACTCATTGGGAAAAAATAAGTAAAAGTAGAAATGAGGCTGGACAGTCCTGCCAGTGTAACTGCAGATCTTCATCTCTACCCCATCCCTCCAAGTCCAATCCCACAGTCTCAGCCTCAGCTCTGTAGTAGAACACCTGCTGTAGCCTCTCCTCACTATCTATCCCAATTCCCAGGGGACTAAACAGATCCTAGTACATCATTGTGCTTTCCCCCTCCTGAGGAACTTCTCAGCCCCTATCCTAGCCCATCCTGAATCCTAAGCATCAGCTTCCAATACCTAGAAACACATTTTACCTGGATCCTCCAGTGGCCACAAGTAGCAGGATCCCAGAAGAATTTCCTACCAGGCAACACACTGCCACCACACTCTCCTAAGAACCAGAGAAGGAAACAAAAAACAAGGAACAAAACACTCAGTAAACAAAAACAAGACATCAGTGCCTAGAAATACAATTTTTCCAAATCCAGGTGCCTAGATAACAATATAAAAACACAATCAATAACAGCCAGGATAATATATCTCCACTACAGTCCAGCAACTCTACCACAACAGGCCCTGAGTGTTGCAAAAAAGCACAAGAAAAAGAACTGTAAATAATCTATATGAATATGGTAGAGGTTCTTAAAGGAGAAACAAATAAATCCGTTAAAGAAATCAGTTAAAACATAGACAGTGGAAGGAAATGAAGAAAGCAGTTGAAGACCTGAAAGTATAACCAGAATCAATCAAGGGATGGATCAACGAACTCAATTCAATTCCCATAGAAAGACACAGACATAATGGATGCAAAAACAAGATCCATCCTTCTGCTGCACCTACAAAACACACCTCAATATCAAGGATAGACATGACCTTGGGATAAAAGGATGAAAAAAGATATTCCAAGCAAATGGACCTCAGAAGCAAGTTGCTGTGGCCATACTAATATCTGATGAAATAGACTGCCTAATTCCAGTGTGTAAGTTTTACTTTTATCTTATTATATTTTGTTTTATTATTTAAAAGTATCATAGCAAAAGCAACTAATGGAATAGGAGTTTATTTTGGCTTGTGATTCCAGAAACATAAGAGTCCATCAGTGAGTAGCAGGTATGAGGAGAAGAACAGGAAGCAGAGAGGCTACATCTTCAATCACAAACACAAATGGCAGGTATAAACCTCCAAATCTACCCAAAGAGCACCAACTGGGGACCAAAGTGTGCAGTGCCCTATGTGGAATATTTCTCATTTAAACCAGTACAACAGTCTATTATAAATCAAATTTACACTTATCCATGCAGTGGTTTAAATGAGAGGTCTCCCACGGTCTGAAAAGTTGAATACTTGTTCCCCAGTTGATGACTATATGGGAAGGCTTATAGAGGTGACCTTGATGTGGGAAATATGTCACTGGGGGTGGGCTTTGTGATTTCAAGAAGACTTGTGCTTTTTGGCCTCTATTTAAACTCATTCAAATCTCACAAATATGGGATTCATACTAGTTTTCTAATGATGTACTAAAAGTTAACGCAAACCTACTGACTTATGAGGCAGTATATATTATTTCAAAGTTCTGTACATTAGAAACTTAGCAAGATGTACTTAGATTTTTTCTTCTCAGCATCTCATCAAACTGACATCACAGTGCTGATTGACTAGAGCTGGGATTCTCTCATTTAGGCTGATTGTTTCCTTATAGTTGAAAGATTTAGATCATCATTCTCCCCTTAACTGATGACTAGTGACCATGTGTCAGTTTTTTGAATCTTTCCAAAGGCAGTTCCCATAGTTTTCTTTCTCCTGAACCAAACCTTCCTTTCCTGTGACAACCCAGGGAACAAACACTTTGGCTTTCTAATGATCTCACCGGATTAGGTCAACCCACTAAGGCTAATCACCCTTTAAATTTAACAATGCCTTTTAACATAAAATAATAGTGAAAGGTTATTAAGGTATATTTACAGCCCTTTCGTGTTTTTAGAGAAAATAATGCAGAAATATGAACATCATCTCACAGTTCTGCCTACTATGTATAGTTTACAAAACAATTCTAAATAACTCATCATTTCACATTCTTGGAAAACTTGTGCCTGTTTTTAAAAAATGAAACAAAATAATAGGACAAAGAAAGGAAGAAACAACAGTTATTGGACTCCTACAGTGTGTGAAGACATTATCAGGTAGTCTTAGGCAGAGTCTCTTAAGTTTTATGAAATGTTTGATAGAGAGATATCCTATCAGGTTCTCAGATGATAAGTAATCTCAAAGGAGAAAAGCACTTTGCTCAATGACACAGGGATGAAAAGATAGAGCCAAGACTCACACCCAAGTCCTTTTCATTCCAATTTCCTTAAAAGAAATTATTATTAAATTCAAGACCTGCTGGAGTTTCTCAGCAACACACTATCTCAAAAACAATTTGTAAAGCTTGTGTCACCAGGTGTGGTGGCCACCTTTGATCCCAGCACTCAGGAAGCAGAGGCACATGATCTGGGTGAATTCAAGGGCAGCCTGATCTACACAGTAAATTCTAGGTCAGACAGAATACACAGTGAGTGATACCCTGTCATAAGGAAGAGAGAGAGAGAGAGAGAGAGAGAGAGAGAGAGAGACAGAGACAGAGACAGAGACAGAGAGAGAGACAGAGAAAGCAGGGAAGCAGGGAAGGGTAGGAGAAGAGAGGAAGGGAAGGGAAGGGAAGGGAAGGGAAGGGAAGGGAAGGGAAGGGAAGGGAAGGGATGGGAAGAAGTGGAAAGGGATAAGAAAAAAAAAGAAGTTGAAGCTATAGCTTGGTTGTATATTTGCCTGGCATGCAGATAGTCCTAGGTTTAGATGATCCCCAAATCACAAAAATAAATAACTAAATAGTTATCACTATTTGAAATAATAACCAATTATTTTATATGGTGCTGAGAATAAAGAGTCACTAACCTAAGAAGGACTGGCAGAAGAGTAAGAAGCAGAAAAATATACAAGTGAGATTCAGATCCACAGACAGTACTCAAAGGGAATAACTCTGGAGGACAATTGGTCCAAATCTATCAAAATTACAAAGCATATTAAGAGTGTTACTTTTGGGAGCAGGGGGAGGGGGTGAAATTGGGGGGGTTGGAGGGGAAAGGAGATAAAATTTGATGTAAATAAAGAAAATATATATAAAAAATAGTGTTACTTTTGACCTATCATTTATTTCTATAAATGTATTCTAGAGACATATTTTCTCTGGAAAAAAATTAAGTACATAGCTATGCTTTTTAGCACGGTGTGTAATAGAAAACAATGGAGACGTTTTAATTTTCTATCAATAAGGAGCTAGTTAAATAAACCATGACATATACATGCCATGGAATGCTATAAATCCATTAAAAATAATAAGGAGATTCTTTATGCATTAAAATGGGATTATTTCATATTTGTAAGTGGGAAAAATAAAATTACAGAGCAGAATTCATAATGCATTACCACTTTTATGGGTAAAGGAAAATGTATACTTTATATATGTGTGCCTATAATCTGTATGCTCATAAAGCATCTTTGCATATATATGTATATATACACATACATACATACATACATACATACACACATACATACATACATACATACTTACAAACATACTCTTCTCCCCCCCCACACACACTCACACACATGCTCACACACATATTCACATACACACTCACATACTGGCATCATACCTATTTCAGGCAGGGGAACTGAGTAACTGAGAGTTGGAATTAATTAGGAAATTTTCACATGTGTATCTATTTGACTTTTAAAAATAGAATCTATTTACTATATATTGTTAAAGAATGTCCTATGTGTATATACGGTATTTGAGCCTGTCCATCATCATTTCTCCATTCAAATCCCCTCAGACCCTCACCCCTCCAGCATATCCCCCTCCCAACTCTATTTGATTTTGGAATCATGTGAATATGAAAGATATGTGTGAGAGACTTGAAAGAAAAAAAGAGCACAAGGGACAGAAAGAAGAAGCTCAAGAAACAGGGGAAATATTTGTAAACAAAAAACAAAAAACAAAAACAAAATCTGTTTATTTGGCAAGGGACACAGACTTATTTCTGAGGTTCTTGTTTGAGAACCTCATTAAACCAACATTAGAAGTCACAGAGCCAATGATATCGCTCACTTACTGCCAAGCCTGATCCCTGGAACTCACATGGTGGAAAGACAGAGCTGACTTCTGCAAATTTTCCTCTAACCTACATACATACATACATACATACATACATACACACACACACACACACACACACACACACACACACACACACACAGGCAAGTACATACAGACACAAAATTGATTAATTAATTAATATTTTTAAATTTGCATCACTGCTTATAAAGTAACAAAATGTAGTAGCAAAGAAAAAAAAATAAGGGCACATAGAAGTCACTTAAAAAGGTAAGAAGAACAAAACATTTAGAACTTACGTGATGGTAGAATAATATAAGAAGTCCTATGGAACCAGGGGTGAAAAATATCCTAAATGGACTAAAAGAAGTTACAGCTTTGGGTTCATATCAAGTAGGTAGATTTAGTTTATTATTTTCTACAGAGCATGCATCTTTATACTTTTAACCAGAACATAGTAAATAACCATTCTATTTTTCTTTAAACAATCACATTTTGGAAGCTGAATTGAGGGTGGAGTCACAAAGTTAAGAGAGCATGGGACAGAATGAATCTTGGTATCAGTCACCATGGCCCAGGAGAGCTGTCTAACACCAAGAAAACCAAGTTTATCCTCAAACCTTCAGCAAAAAGGTTTTCAAAGACAAGGTTCCCAGACAGCATCTGCATGAAAGGCTTCCAGGATTTACACCCGGAAGCTCCTGCAGATCACAGCGACTTTGATCCCTTTCTCCTCAGAGGCAGCCTAGAGGTCTTAAATGCTACAGGGGGAGAGACAGACCGGAAAGAAACTGTAAGCAGGAGAGAAAAAAAAAAAGAGCAGACCCAGAAGGTCAGATAAGATGTTTCTCATCAGCCTGTTTGCTCTATCCTTGAAGGCATTCTTGCTTCTTTTTACAGCCAAGCAACCAGGAGATTTAACTATAGCTGGAGAGTGTCTAGCATGCAAAATGACTCCTTCTGTTCTGCTTGTGCTGTCCCCCCACAACTATGACCTTCTATTTTGCACCAGAATAAACCACATACCAGACTTGTGTGGAGCATCAGCAGCCTTAGGCCTTATTAGATGCTCTAAGCACCTCCCTCCAGAATCTCCCCTATCGCTGCCTTTTAAATTTTATTTTCCTTTGCAAATAAAAACCTCCCCTCTGAGTATAGTATGAGGCCAAGAGGTTTAGGTCTCTTTGCCTCTGAAATTATATATATATATATGTGTGTGTGTGTGTGTGTGTGTGTGTGTGTGTGTGTGTTTCAGCCACACAATTTCTAACTAATCCATTCTTTTTAATTGTGCACACACACAGAGAGACACTATATATATGTATATGTATATATATACATATATACATACGTATAGATATAGATATAGATATAGATATAGATATAGATATAGATATCCTCCTCTGCCTCAAAACCTGCAGAGGATATAATTTAAGTAATTAAAATATGATGGTAAACCAATCAAGAGCTTGTGACTGAAGAGATCACAGACCCTAAGTGGAAACCTACTGCTATTGCTTTGATAAATGCTCAAGTTGTCAGATTTCTAAAGGCCTGTGTTTATACCCACAGATAAGGGATGTGCTCAGCTTTCATCAGAGAATATTTCTCACTGCAGCAGGCCAGCAGCAGATAATGCAGAAAGCTATAACATGCCTAAGTGCCAAGAGTAAATGAGGTGGAGTGCTTAGCTCTATCTGGAATAGGTACATAACCCCTTCCATGGTTCAGGGAACATTACAGAACAATATAAGAACCAGAGGATAGGGAGATATACAGCAAAGATGTCATCTAGACAGGAGATAGCTGTTGTATTCACGAATTGGCTGCAGCTGTGATGATATGCACATTAGGTCCTACCAACAATTCATCATGCCTGGGAGAAAGAAGCCCCTGAGAGACTTTTGAAAGTTAACAATTGTTGAGGGAGGTCATTTTCTTCAATGGTGTAACCATTGATGAGCTGGTCTTGCTCAAATAAATGATCTTCCACCAATGCTCTGGCAAAAATACCTCTACTTAAACTCAGTGGGCCACACACAAAAAAGAAGATGTGAAATTAGGAGGGGGACTGGTTGGGGAGGGTTCCAGTTGGAGAGGCATGTGGATGAGAGAAGGGAAGAGGGGATGAAAATGACTATGAAATGATTTATGAAAAATAAATCTGAAAAAAAAATCCCCGCCTGCATGCTGACATTCAAAGGAAATCATTTTGCTGTAGAAAAGTGTCACTGTACTAGATCTGACAGTCACTACATATAATGGAACCTACCAAGTTTTGTTGAAACAAATGAACTCAATATATAGTAGTCTCACAGTTCGCAGGATTCTGTTCACTTTATGGAATTCCATGCTTAATCAATCCACTGGGGACAAAGAAATCTTTTCAGTTCTGTCATTGGATGGATTTAAGTTTAGAGAATCCAATGAAGCCTAAATATTTGTACTCACATTCCTCCGGTGAAATAACACAAAAGAAAAGAGACCGTTTGGGTTATTTAAACACAGTAATTGGGTGAGAGGAGAGAGGGTTATAAAGATATAGATCTGAAGTCTGTGTGTGATAATTATTGCATATTAAAAAGTCCCAGAGAACAAAGGGCACATGTATCTGTCACACCTCAGATGGGAAAGGGAGAAAGCACAACATTCAAATGAGAACAATAACCTTTATACTTCAGGGGAAGACTCTTTTTAAGCTGTGAGAGGATAAATATCATTGTGACTGTTTGCCAAGTTTTCTTTAATCATTTAAAGCTAAGACTCCACTACTTATTACGAATTCTCTGAATTTCAGAGATTATGTAGGAAGAAAAATCATAGCAGTTCACTATCGTTCATGGATTGTAATTTTCCAAGATTGAGAAAGAAGCATAGGAATAAGGCTTATTTATGTGGCAATTGACCAGAGAAGCCCCTGAGTGCAGGTTACATTAATGGGGCATTGTCTTACATAACTGTTATCCCAGCAAACTCAAGAGAGCAGAAAGGTCTCAAGTTCGAGACCAGCCTGAGTTATATAGTGAGATCCTGTCTCAACAGCCAAATAGTTTTAGATTGGGCCTCCTTCAGAAACAGGTCCTGAAGCAAGGGCAGAAGGCCAAATAGTTTATTTGGAAGGTAAACGGAACACACTCAGTAGCAGAGTGGAGAAATGAAGCAGAAAAGAAGAAAGGCGCAACAAAACCATCTATTTTCACCATGAGCAATTTGAATTCAGTTCCACTAAAGAATCTGGCACGGCCACAAGGCACGTACACACACCCCTTGGAGCTGTTTCTTAAAAGGACCAGAGAGCTAAAATACACTATGGAATACTGACATTCATTGGCTATTGGCTAAGCCATATTCCCATTAATTTATTTGTACTTCTGGCTGGGTCATGAATGGTAAAGTAAGCCTTGGAGGCCAGAGAAAAATATAAGGCCAACGTTGTTAGTCTGAGGTGGTGAGAGTGAGGGGATTTGGATGAGACACCGTAAACAACTGCTACCCTCCTTTCTCTCATGCAGTTATCAGTTTCTTCTAAAATCATGATTATACAGGTATTTCAATCTTTTATTGTGGTGGTTTGTTTGTTTTGTTTGGGGTGTTTTGGGTGTGTTTACACTTTGTCTATGTGTTTTTGAGTCAGAGTCCCTCTATTTAGCTACCCAAACTGACCAGAGACTCACCATGTAGCTCAGGCTATCCTTAAATTCATGCTGCTCCTTCCTCTAGCACCAATATGCTGAGATTGCAGGGTTGTAGTGACATCACACCTCACTGAATTTATAATCTTTAATGATGTGACTGCTAGCTTCTAATCCACAGTCACCTGCTCAGTGTTGTTATCTGCAGTGCCTAAAATATTGGGTGAATAAATAAACAAATGGCTTTCCCACCCACTATTATTGTTATAACTTAAAGGAAGCAAAACTCATTATACATTTCTGAAACTCTTTCCAAGTGTGCTTTCAAAATAGCATCCTCTCAAAATAGCATCAAAAATCCAAGTACTATGGCCAAAGGTGTGAGGACATTGCAATTTGCACCATTAGTGAGTGTACAAATAAAAAAGCTTTGGGTCAATTTGTCAATATTCAACAAAGACTTAAATGTGCACACTTTTGGGCCCAGCAACAGGAGAAAGAGCTCCTAGAAGACCAAAGAAAACATGTTTATTTCAGTTTTAGCATTATTTTTTTTAATTAGGTATTTTCTTTATTTACATGTACATTTTCCCTTTCCCAGGTTCCCCTCCAAAACAAACAAACAAACAAACAAACAAACAAAAACAAGAACAAACCCCTTTTGCCTCCCCCTTCCCCATGCCTGTCACCCCACCCTCTCCCACTTATTGGCCCTGGCATTCCCCTACACTGGGGCACAAAACCTTCACAAGGCCGAGGTCCTTTCCTCCTATTGATGATCGAATTTGCAATCCTCTACTATATACCTGCTGCCAGTACATTCAATCCCACCCTGTATAGTCCTTGGT
>JADRCD010144275.1:0-13104 GCA_019843815.1 Montemys delectorum | reverse complement strand
GAGAGAGAGAGAGAGGCGGGGGGGAAGGGAAGGGAAGGGAAGGGAAGGGAAGACAAGACAAGACAAGACGAGACAAGACAAGACAAGACAAGACAAGACAAGACAAGACAAGAATCCAGGACCCATAGCAACTGGAGCAGCTGCTCAGATAGGGTCAGAGTTCAGGCTGCAGCAAATATTCCTCAAAGGAGGGATAGCTGACTTAGTTTTCAGCACCTGCTCTGAGCTAGGTGATTTGCTTGTTGGTTTTTTGACCAGAGAGCATGGTAAGAAATAACTCAAGTGGTTCCTTTTTCTTCCCTCATCCAGTGCCAATTGAAAGGTTATGTGATCCACACAGTGACAGATGCTAGGTGTTCAGTTGGAATCTAGTGACACTCAGATGGTTGTGCTTGTTGGGCAGACTTTTTCCTGGCCGTGCAGTGTCCTTACAGGGCATGGAGGGGGTGGGGTGGGCAGGGCGTGGTCCAGGCCTGAAGAGGCTTTCTGACTGCATGGTCTGCTCATGGGCCTTCCCAGTGTAATATGGCTTCAAACATAGGTGACATCAGTCAACTCTCAAGAAGCACCAGCCTTGATCCCCAGTTACAAACATCCTACATCCCTTTCAGCATCTCCTGTTCTTTTACCTGTGGCAGAAGGTTTTTGTCTGTGTGGGTGACTGCCCATCCCCTCCTGCTCGTCATCCTCTGATGCCTTACCAAGTGCTGTTTCTGCTTTTCTCTAAGCATGTTTCTCTCTCACGCTCATTCTAATGCCCTCAATTCCTCTCTCTCCCTCTCCCTCTCCCTTTCCCTCTTCCCTTCTCTCTCCCTCCCTCCTTCCCCTCTGTCTCTGGTCATTTTGAGACTGGGCAAGAACTCACTATGCCACCAGTGCTGGCCTCACACCTGGGATTCTGCCTGTGAGTGATGGGACTCACACAAAAGCACACCCAGCTTTTAAACACATTCTTGGCTTTATCTCTTCTCACAGAGCCAGACATGCATCCCCAGAAACCACTGCATGGATCTGTCTCATCCTATCCCAGTCTAGCTTTCACACTGTGGATGGAGATGTTATATGAATATTTTACTTTCATATATGACAGCCTCTACAGGTTTCTTTAAGGCTCTGAATAAATCTAAGACTTCCCCCATATGTATTAGGCCGTCTACACTATAGAATCTTGTTCTTCTGACCTGAAGTTTATCTCCCTTTCAGGTTTGTAGATTCCCAGTCTACATGTGACAGATACACAGGAATTTGACATTTTTGTACACTTATCTGTTATTGTCTGTCTCTGGGACTCTATATGTCCTAGAATTTTACATATATCATCAGCCCCTATTGGCAAAACACAACTTGTAGAATTTTTTTCTTGTTCTCTTTTAGCACCAATGTCTACCCCCATTGTCTCCACTCTAATGCCTATGTAAAAACAAAACAACAACAACAAAAAAACAAATCAAAAAACAAAAAACAAAACAAACAAACAAACAAAAAAACCAAATGGGGTGGCCGATGCCCAAAGGTCCGCTCACTAGCCACCTGCTTCAGTTGGTGATTGCTTCTGTACCACCAAGGCAACCTGCAGGCCATAAATGTAGGTCACCAGGACTCTGTCCTTAGTCTGTCTTGAATGGAGGGTACTCCAGAAGAAATGAGAAAAATCTTTGCCCTTGCCTATTTGTTTGGTTTTATTTATAAACTTAGAGTAGCACATGCCATTCACTGCCTTTGTGACCTAGAGAGTGCCTTTTTTTGGCATGATGAAGTTAGAAGTTTTAGTCCTCAAGGGGCTAGAACAGAAGAAGTCTAGATACTTATGCACAGAATCAGAAAGCTAGCACAGGTGATTTGGGAAACTGGCTTCATCAAGAAGCAGGTGAGGCTGTCAGCCATTGAAACGTCATTTGCTTCTTTGGATGTGCAGTTCATCTGCCTTGGCAGACGTTAACATGTGTTCTCTTGCACTACACGCAGACAGTAATGTCATTTGTGACGTTCTCTTGGCTGAAGTATACCTGACCTGCTTAGTTATGCGGTTCCTTGAAAACACTCTACACACTGCAGTTGCCCAGAAAGCAGCGCCCACAGCAGTTTGCTTTACAAATTTGACCCTTGTGTTTGATCTGGGAGCTTTTAACTTCCTCTGGGAATCAAGGGAATCCGTCCATGTGATGTCACAACCTGCAAATGCAAATGCAAAACCATTACATGACTGTAATTGGCGTGTTACAGGCACAAGTCATAACCTAAAAGTTAAAGACCTTGGTGGCTATGCAGAAGTTCTTAGTAAAGTCATTCTCAGCGAGTGTGAAGATGTTAAATACGGCAGATGAGTCACCCTGTGCCAACTGTGGGGCAAGCATCACTCAAATAGGGGTCATTTTACCCTAGCTGAGTGACAGCTCTCATGTGCTGCTGTTACATCTTCCTGGCAGGAGGGTCACTCCTTAAAATAATTGGCCTGTAGGAAATGTTTCCCTAAAAAGAATTTCACATTTTAAAGAATTGCTTAAAGGATCCACAGCCCAAAATCAAATTGAAATGCTTCTTAAACCATGTAAGTTGTTTTTGAGATCTTATTATACACAGCTATTCAAGAATATGTTTGCTTCCTCTGCAAGAGGATTCATGGGTCTAAAATGAATAATCTAGTTTGGGGGAAGAAAAACAAATGAAGTGTATTAAGCTTGCTATTAATATCCTTTGGGAAATGAAGTGCATATTTTTAGGGATTGTCTTTTAAACTCAGTGATTTGAGCTGTGTCAAATGCTGGTTACATTTTCCCCCGCAGTGAACAGGGTGGTGGGTGGTTGTCAAAGTCTGAAGGCTCCCAAGCACACGTCAGTAAGTAGCCAGCTTCTCTTTGCTAATTTACGAGCAGTCATGACAATTTTCTTTCATTTACCACTTCCCAAATCTCTCCTCTAGAGTGTTGTCTGGAGGGTCTTTTTAGGAAAATGAGGATTTTTTTTTTAGAGAGATTTGAGATGAGAAGGAGGAGGGGAGGGTTTCTTATTCACTATGCAGTGAGCTTAAGATGGTCCTTGTGTACAGTGACTGCTATACACAAACATGTCCTCAGTGGGCTAATTCATGATTCTTCTTTACTTATACTTCTTGAAATCTCAGCAGAAAGAAATCTATTTACTTCAGTGAGTGTTAAATGAAATCCAGGAAAAATTAGTACAAGCTTAAGACTTCCGCTACATTAAATATCACAAAACATGTGTGCAATAAACATATACTATTTTATTTTCAATTAAAATGTAAAACCCTAATAAATATTCATCATTTATTATCTTGGAAATGCATATGAAAATGAAAAGCCAGCCACTAATTGTAACGCCTCATAGCACTGGGACAACAAAGACTAATTGCTGCATCCTTGTTTTAGTAAAGATAAAGAATCAGCGGGGGTCTCACACATGATTGCTGGGGACCCAAAACAGCACATCCACTTTGGAAAAGTCTCACAATTTCTGCAAAGTTAGAGATGTTCTTGCTTTGGGTCTCAGTAGACTTTCTGTTACTCTTGCAAAATACTGAAATAAAGAACTTAAAAGAGAAAGTCTGTTTTGACTCACACACACACACACACACACACACACACACACACACACACACACACGGTCACTGGTTATCAAACCTGGATCCTCTAGAACAGCAACCAGTGATTGCTCAACTCCTCCTGTAGAGAATTATGGCATAGTATGAATTCAGTAAATGGAATTGACTTAGTCTAAGGACTTAGTACTTTTTATAATGAAAATAGGGACATTCTGTGGTAGGATAGCATGGCTGATCCAGGGAATTGTGAATTTGGGGGTTGGAAGTGCATCACATTGAAAGCACCTGGTGAAGAGGTCCTGGTGCTTCTTCTTCTGCAAAGACTTCTTGCCTGTAAAGTCCATTTTGGAAAAGGTGAAATAATGAGTGTGAAATACCACTACCTTAGCTCCTTAAAATGTTTAGAATTCAGAAAAATCTCAGAATCTAACACATTTAACCAAAATTTTGTCAGTGTACGCATGGGCTTTACATTCAGGGATGTTCATGCATGCAAGCAAAGCAGACATCTTGAGCTTGAAGGCCCAGCTCTCTTATTCTGGGCACTCCTTTGGCAGCCTGTGACAACCTACAATGGCTTTATTGTATAAGAGCTGCCATTAAGTTTTTCCAAACTTGCACGGAACCCATCAGGTTCCCTAAATGCAGAAGCACCAAGCACACCAGTGCTGTGGAGAAGAAGGTATGATTCTCTTAGAAGTGACTATGAAGAAACAACGGAGGAAGAATGGTAGGAAACAATGAGGCCATCCGCCCAGGTGGGAAAGCTAGGTAATCAGAAGGATCTGGAGAATGGGAAATGAAGAGATGAGGAAGGCTAGAACCCACACACAAGCACAGACAGACTGGGACAGGATGGTAAAAACAGGAGCGAAACACAACTGGGCCTGTGAACTCTGGGACATGTGTCATCCTTAGACACTCATTGGCCCAAGGTCAGTTCTCAGGCAGTCTACTCTCCACCTAAAAGACTAAGTATGGTTTGGTTGATCTGCTGCTGCTGCTGCTGAAACTTGAACCTGCCTGGCTTTCAGCATAGTCAGCTCAGACACCCTTGGAATTTGCAGAACATCAAAGTCATGACTGAGGCAGCTGTCACTCCCTCAAGGTTTCCAAGAAACCCTTTATGGCTCTGCTAAGCTCAAGGTGGGGAAGGGCTCTTGCTTCCATGGATTGCAGAGTTGCTGAACTAGATTGTTTTTGAGCTGTAGATTGGAAAGAATATAGCCAGGGTCAGACAGCGTTCTACTGTCCTGGTTTGTTTATTAGATGTGAAGTGATTAAGACCGGGAGATAGGGACCTTATCTGTTTATTAGTTAAGCAAGGCTGCTCCTCACTGGAGCTCCAAGGACCGTCAGATTAATATGGGGTGGGGGAGCATCTATAAATGAGCAACTGCAGAGCCATCCCTTGGGATGGCTGGTGGCGTATGGCTTTATAGAGTTTTATGTAAACACTGGAAAGGCAGCCACAAGCACTGACCTTGTGACAGCATCAGAGTCACTTCAAGCACGACCACAGGACAATCAACAAGTGCAGTCGCCCACTTGGGGCATGTGATCACATGTACTTTTAATCCCAAGAGAAAATGAAATTGTGAAACATATTGAGACGCTGAAAAACACGAAGCTCAACATTAACACCTAGAAGGCAAATGCCAATGAAGAATGTTGAAATGTGTCTTATCCTTCCTCGAAGGAACTCCCCTGCTTCAACCCCCTATGGCCCTCATAACAGCAAAGTCCATTGTAACTTTTAGTAATTGGTTCTTTTTATTAAAATAAAAGGAGTACAGTATAAATTTTAGCAACCAAGCTAAGTAGGCATTAAAGACCGTGGGATCCAACCATAACACATAGCATCATTCCTTTGGGAAAAGGATTCTAAGTGCTCAATAACTACCTTACAAATAGACTTTGGGATCATAGTCCTCTTGAGAATAAGGAACGGTGTGCAATGGCAATGCCTTCCATCGACTTGTCTGAGAATGGCACCAAAGGGACCTATATTTTCCCATACATGTGTGGTGAACTCAGCTAGTCTGGGTTTGATCAAAGATTATTGCTGAGTAGACATGGAGAGCATGTGAGTTAACCAAGGCACATACACAAGAAAGTCAAGGGTGGTGCTGGAAGGATAGAGCTGCAGATGTGTGGGAAGTTTAAACCTCCAAGGCGAAGGCAGTGTTGTGAATAGAGTGGGGAGAGACCACTATGGAAAGTGAGCTGAAGCTACTGTAGGCAAGAAGGCCACGACGTAAGAAGAAAGAATTGAAGGACCAATCATTTTTAAGGAAAATACAACAATATGTGTACCTGAAAGGCTGGCTAGATTATATTGACACCAGGGAGATGCCTGACCTGCATATGGTTTCCCATTAATATTAAAAGGGAGTATTTAGAATCATTACCCACTATATCAATTCCTTTGGGTTGAGAACATCAGTTATGTGCCTACTATGGCTTAGTGTGGGCAAAGGGGGGGCAAGTGGAGTTGATGACTTCATCAAGCTTGCAAGTTACTATGATTCCAGCCAACCACAGACACAAAGCAGAGCAAGACAGCGAGGCAGGAAGTAATGATGGTGGCACACAAAATGCACACAAAGGATGTAAAAGGTTGCCTTATTTAACCTTCACTTTTGTACACTCCTCATTTTTTAAGGTGTGTCATGTTGGTTGCACTGTAAGATTCGCAAGAGTAAATTCCATAAAGTGTGTATGTCTGGGTTGTATTGTTTTTATTACCTGTGTAGAATGGCAGTTACTCTGATGAGGAGGTATTGATTAGTTGATTAAAATAGGTTTAACTCTTATAACTGTTTTAGGGAACTAACATGACTGATTTCTTTGCTTGAGAGAAAGCCATGTTTGCACTGTAATCTATGTGAGAAAATTCATGATCAATAGAATTTAAAACTAGAAACATCTTAGTAATGTTTGGCTCTCTCTTGACAAGTAGAGAGGCTATCCACAGTGTATGTGGAGTTTGACGTTTGAGACATCTGTAGGACGCTGCCATTCACTTTTTTGGGTATCCTGCTATAGGAGCATCGTCCTGGCTTCCCACCCTGTGTGATGCTGTGTGAAGGTGCCCCTTCAAGTTCATGTGTTGGAAATTCAGTAATATTGTTGGAAGGTGGTACCTGATGATAGATAATTGTGAATGAGTTAATGCCATGTAAAAGAACTTAAGGCTTTGAGTTCTCCCTCTCTCTTTTCCTTCCTCCCTCCCTCCCTCTCTCCCTCCCTCCCTCCTCTCTCTCTTCCCCTTTATTGACCTTCTACCATGAAATGACACAACATGAAGGCTTGTCAACGAATCCTGGCTCTTTAGTCTTGGACTTTGAGCCTCTATCGCTACTAGCCAATAAATTTATGTCCATTATAGACTTTTAGACTAAGGTGTGCTACATTTACATCACAGATCCGACCAGTACTACGGCTTTCTCCCATGCTCTGTATCCTGCTATGATGTGGTTTTCTCCCATGCACTGTGCAGGCATGGGTAGTTGAGATCTTCATGCTCTCCCATGAGGCCTCTTCCAAACCTTAAACATGGTACCAGCATCACTCCTCCAGTCACCGTGGCCTTGTGGCGCTGTGCGTGTTTCATCCAAGTGTCTATGGTGACAGGAACCTGATACTCAAAACACTCACTACCTCAGCAGCTACCTCTTGGCTTAGTCTGTCCTCCTACTAATGCAAAGCCACAATGGGCCCTGAGGCTGGAGGGCTTGGAAGTCAAGATCAAAATGAGATGTTGGTTTGCAGATAGCGCTCATCTTGCTGTGTCCTGCACATGGTGGGGAGGAGGAAAAAGGAGAAGAGAGGGGAGGAGGAGAGAAGACAAGAGAGGGAGGGGAGAGAAGAAGAGAGGGGAAGGAGAGGGAAAGGAGGGGAGGGGAGAGAACTCAAGCACGCTTAGGTCTATTGTGTTGCACTGATTCCATTTGAAGGACTCCACCCTCGACATTTGATTAACTCCCTGAGGCTCTCCTTGCTAACAGGGCTTTGGTTTAGTAATTTGGATGTATTCGGGCAACACCTTTTATAGTTAAGACTTGTGCTTCCTGAGTTGTAAGATGGGAAGAAACTCTCAAAAGGAGTGAATGTGAGCGCCTCCTCTGTTCCAGGGCCCCTGTTGCTATGGAAACTCCAGTTACCTTTTCAGGTCTTTCTTTTACTTGCCTGGGGGAAGAAGGTTGTGCACCTCTCAGAATTGTACCTTGCCCAAGCACCGTGGCTTAGTCTGCTTTCTGCTCTGTAGCAGAATATCCATAAATGCATTTGTCTCGTGGTTCCATGGGCTGGGAAGACCTAGTTTAAGGGCTACATCTGTCGAAGGTCTTTGTCTTAGGGTTTCGATTGCTATGATAAAACACCATGACCAAATGCAAACTTGGGAAGGAAAGGGGTTACTTCAGCTTATAGCTCTCAAGTCGCACTCCATCACCAAGGGGAGGAACTCAAAGCAGGAACCTGGAGACAGAAACTGAAGCAGAAGGCGTGGGGAGTGTAGCTTACCATATTGTTCTTTGTGGCTTGTTTAGCCTGCTTTCTTACAGCATCCAGGACTAGCAGCCCAGGGGTGGCATAGCCCACAGTGAGCTATTTCCTCATACAATCATCAATGAAGGAAATACCCCACAGGCTTAATCACAGGCCAATCTGGTGGGGGCCAGTCAGTGTTTTCAACTGAGATCCTCTATCCAAGTGTATCAAGTTACCAAAGTAGCCTGGAAAATCTTCCTACTCTGTCTTCCTTATTAGAAGAGCCAGAGTGAAGGAGACAGCTGCTTAAAAATAATCCACCCTTGAAACACTTCTGTCAACTCATTCTGGGGACAGTGACCGGATGACCCTTCTTAGGTCTCACCTTTCAATACTGCCCTATTGAGATGAAGTTTCCACATGAACTTTGGGGACACATTCAATCCGTAATATCACCTTTCTGTCCTTCATCTTCCCACTGTTTATTCTTGTTCTGAAAACATCCTCCTAATTCTGGCCCCAGAGCTCCCTATGCTGATGGGCATTCCGTAATCAAAGCTGGGGCTTCTACCTCTGATAATGAATAGCTATTAGTGTGTAGTCTATCCTCATGCATAGTCTAGAAACAGCCCAAATAGGAAAGCAGCCTTCCCTAATCCCACTCCCCCAATGTCTCTATTTATGCTATGCCCTCTTATGAAAACTATGAACTCTGTGTCTCAGGGAACTTAAATCATCAGCTGTGTCCTTTTTGTGTCAAAGCATGCCCATGGGCACCCACTGAGATGGAAGGCACCGAGCTAGACTGTGGTCTGAGGTAGCAACAGGACCACGTGACTTCAGTGCTGTGGGCTCAGGAGGGTTTCCCGTCCTGCATGAGTAAATGC
This sequence comes from Montemys delectorum, assembly GCA_019843815.1. NCBI lineage: Eukaryota > Metazoa > Chordata > Mammalia > Rodentia > Muridae > Montemys > Montemys delectorum. The sequence continues at coordinate 4,164 of JADRCD010144275.1, read as the reverse complement.
CTGGCAGAACTGCCCTGTCTTGGTGAAGTGGGAAAGCTTTTCTTCTTCTGCTCACCCAATTGCTAAAGGGCAGGTTGTTTCCATAGATACCTAAAGATGCTTCTAAGGTGCTCCTCTGCAACTCCAAATGGTGGCGCTAAGGATGAAATGTATAAAGTCTTTATTTTTAATGGAAATCAGTGTAACTTTGACTACAGGGCATTACTCTGTCATTCAGCTCTCGTTACACTGGCAAAGCCCGCTCAGTGGTGGCATCCATTCACTCTCATTCTCATGTGCATTTTCCTCAATATCAGCCATTCCTCATGACTAAAGCTTCATTGGGTGTAAACTGAGTGCCAAACCTGCTTGGTTCCTTATTCAGGTCAGCTCATTTGTTCATAATAAAGATGTAGGGAAGTGTTCTAAGCCCCATTTTATTTTTGGAATAAATGCCCAGTGTCAAAGAGGAGATGGTAAGTATGGAGTTAGGACTAGAACAAACTAAATTATATTGATTTTTATTAAAAACTAAGATGTCCACCCACAGTATGAGGGTCCAGAGCACACATCCTTACAAATATTAGGAAACTGGGTGGAGAGAGAGTGGAAGCAATTTCTCACTGCCAGCAGCTGTAAGCTTGAGTGGAAAGAAAAATGCCTGTCCATTAAATTTACCACTTCAAAACCCTAATTTAGGTTACCATAAGGTAAATTACATGAAAATGTAACTTCATAGACAAAAGAGCTATTGTCCAGGAAGAATAATTTCACTGTATTTTTGTGCTTTCTGAATAAACATAAGCTTTTTAATCAGCCGAAAGGTGCCTTCTTCTCTTTGAGCCCATATACTCCTCTACATAAGAACATCTTTTATTAATTATGGGAATGACTTTTATACTTTGCCTGTAACATCCCTCAGTGCTTGGTTAGGCTAGTGCCAGTGGCTTGCTTGTCATGGGCAGTTTATTTGGATTAGATAGTTGCTTCCTTATGAGAATAACCAGCTCATGTCTTATCTCTACCATCCATGGAGACAATAGTATAATCTGAAACGCTCAGTAGATATGGAAGTTTATCTACATACATACACATGTTTTTATATCACATCCCTACTGAGCAGTTTAAAGTTTTATCTTATGCAAACTGAGAAATGTTGGTGTTTGTCATGTAAGTCCCAATAGTGCTTTTTTTCCACCAAAAAAAGCATATGTGCTTTTGTGGAGGTCCCTTTTCTAAGAGCATTAAAAGAATACATATTTGTATATGTGTGTATATAATTTGTGTATATAATATATGTGTGTATATGTATATAATATATTTGTATATACATAACACACACACACACACACACACACACACATATATATATATATATATATATATATATATATATACTTATGTGTATGTGTGTATGCATAGTGAGACTGACAATCCCATTGGAGAGGAATTTCATTTCACTAGACTATACACTTCAGCCAGATTGAATCATTGTGAATAACAAAGGGGTCTCACTTTGAGGATGTTTTACCATCAAACAGCCAAAGAGGGCATCCCAGTGACAGTACCAAGTTGAACTGGGTGTGTTTCCATGTTCTATGTTCTCATTTCAAGAAACTTTTTAAGTTCACCTTTTCTGTTTGAAGCCCACAAATGTCGTCTCTTACTTTTTCCAGGCAACAAGGGCGGCCATCACTCAGCACTGCACAGATCTTGGAAATTTGCTGGGCAAAGAGAACGACGTGGCCCTCATCATTGATGGCCATACCTTGAAGTATGCACTCTCCTTTGAAGTCCGAAGAAGTTTCCTGGACCTGGCACTCTCGTGCAAAGCTGTCATCTGCTGCAGGTGAGAATGAGTGGGTTGTGCCCAGTCAATGATCTTGATGTGTCTGTGCTGTGGGCTTTTGTAGAGGATGATAGACAGAAATTCTAAGTTCAAATTCTACGTTACAAATAGAAAAAGCTAGCTAGGCAGTGGTGGCGCAAGCCTTTAATCCCAGCACTTGGGAGGCAGAGGCAGGCAGATTTCAAGGCCAGCCTGGTCTACAGAGTGAGTTCCAGGACAGCCAGGGCTACACAGAGAAACCCTGTCTCAAAACAAAACAAAACAAAACAAAACAAAACAAAACAAAATCAAACAAAAAGCCAAACCAACCAACCAACCAAACAAACAAATAAACAAAAAAACAGAAAAAAGCTAAACAAAAACGTAAGTATATCTTCAGCTGTTGTTTCCTAGATTTTTGCTCAAAGCAGCCTTGATGCTTTTGATTCTGTGTTATGACAGCAAGCACATGTAACATGAGTCCTCTCTCCCAGTTGAACCTCTCTGAAAACACCTTCGAAGACACATCCGATGGCGTGCTTAATTATAGTAATAAATGCTTCTTAATCTAGTCAAACTAACAATTAGAATTAACCATTATGCCACCCAACCAAAAGTCTTCCCTGGATCTTTGTGGCGTCTGGGAAGACTTTTGATGCTAATATTCTATTGACTGTACATAACATGGAGGTCTCCTTCTGATAGAGACGTGAAAGTCAGAATTATGAAAGTAATCCGCTAGGAAGGTAAGAGGCCACAATAGGCAAAGGGACTGTGGCAGCCAGAGGGTAAAAGGCATGCTGGAAACCCTGTCTTCTATAGTTTCTTGTTGCATTTAAGATGCTGAATTGTAGCTGGACGGTGGTGGCGCACGCCTTTAATCCTAGCACTTGGGAGGCAGAGGCAGGCAGATTTCTGAGTTTGAGGCCAGCCTGGTCTACAGAGTGAGTTCCAGGACAGCCAGGGCTATATAGAAAAACCTTTTCTCAAAAAACAAAACAAAAAAGATGCTGAATTGCAAAGTGGATGGGGCTTGATCTGTGTGCGTTCTTCAACACTGGATGTCATTATTCTCCCTAATCCTCAAGTCCTGGCCAGTCACTTCTTTCTGCCAGCTGAGGTCTAACAGATCTCAGCTTGTTAGTGGCTGAAGCCAACAGTAGAACCAGGGATAGCAGGAAGTCACGTGGACCAGCCTAGTACACTGCAACTCAAAGCTAACATGCTAAACTTCTCATAGATGCTTTCATGGGTCAATCAAAAATGCTTTCGTCTGGGTCTCCAAGGGACAACCAGGCAGGCCTAGAGACCACAGGACTAGACTCCTTCCTAGTCAGCTGCTTAAGGCTAAAGAAAAACGTTTCCTCCTCTCCCTCAGACTGCCTTCACTGCCTGGCTTTGTGAAACACATAGGTTCAAACCTTAGCATGATACAATAAAGAGCTTGAGCTGCAGTAGGCACTGAGAGCCAGTTTCAAGTTAAATAACACCGACCATCTACTACATAGAAGTGTTCATTAGAAAGAAAACCCCGGGTGGCTCCCTGCTTCCGTGATTGCAGACAGTTCTTGGCTAATCTCCCACTCCAGTTTGAAAACAACAAGAACTATACAAAGAATCAACCAAACCAGGAGTTGGTTCTTTGAGAAAGTCAACAAAATAGACAAACCCTTAGCTAGACTAACTAGAGGACACAGAGATAGTTTACTAATTAACAAGATCAGAAATGAAAAAGGAGACATAACAACAGACACTGAAGAAATCCAAAATATCATGAGATCCTACTACAAAAGCCTATACTCAACAAAACTGGAAAACCTGGATGAAATGGACAATTTTCTAGAAAGATACCAGGTACCAAAGTTAAATCAAGACCAAATCAACGATCTAAACAGTCCCATATCTGCTAATGAAATAAAAACAGTCATTAATAGTCTCCCAACCAAAAAAAGCCCAAGACCAGATAGTTTTAGTGCAGAGTTTTATCAAACCTTCAAAGAAGACCTAATACCAATACTCCTCAAATTATTCAACAAAATAGAAACTGAAGGTACTTTACCCAATTCGTTCTATGAAGCTACAATTACTCTTATACCTAAACCACACAAAGACTTAACAAAGAAAGAAAATTTCAGACCAATTTCCCTTATGAATATTGATGCAAAAATACTCAACAAAATTCTTGCAAATCGAATCAAAGAACACATCAAAACGATCATTCACCATGATCAAGTAGGCTTCATCCCAGGGATGCAGGGATGGTTCAATATATGGAAATCCATCAAGGTAATCCACTATATAAACAAACTGAAAAAAAAAAAAAACCATATGATCATCTCACTAGATGCTGAGAAAGC
>JADRCD010144274.1:0-19961 GCA_019843815.1 Montemys delectorum | reverse complement strand
GTCAATTTCAAACTTATGTTTTAACAGGTTCAGATTTCCTTGGGCAGTATAGTTGACCTGTGTCTCTGGGGTAGAAGTTAGCTTTTATCTTTTTGCTCTTATCTTTTTGTAAGGGAGCATGAATGGTATGACTAGCTTCTGATCAAGGGTTCTGTGAGTGCAAATATCATGTGGCACTTGGTCGCATTGAAAACTGGTGTCCTTCCTTCCTGACATCATAGTGAAAATGTTAGTATTCCAGCAGTCATGGCTAAATGACCTAGTATAGTTTCTCTCAAACACTGGACTACCAAACGGGTAGCATACACCAGCTGATATGAGGCCAACAATACATATCTAGCATAGGACTGTAGGGTCTATATTCAGTCAGAGAAGATGCACCTACCGCTCAAGAGACTGAAGTCCCCTGGAGTTCAGAGGTCAGGTGGAGGCCCAGGGAGTTTAGAAGTGAGGTGGAGGCCCCAGGGAGTTTAGAGGTGAGGTTAAGGCCCAGGGAGTTCAGAGGTCAAGTGGGGTGGGGGTGAGAATGATATAGTTTTGAAAGGATACCCTGGAGCCTTTAAAATTATTTTGTGCCCATGATTTCTTGTGAATAAAGTCCTTCCTGTCTTCCCTTTGAGGACTAGGGTTTGAAGAATAATATCCTTAGGAGGAGAAGTAGATCTGTGAAAATAAGAAAAAGGGCAGCAGTTTGCTTGCTATATTATCTAAAGTGAAATATTAAATATGACATCTGATTATTAAAGATTACATTTAGTCTTTATGAAATCCCATAGTTTTCATAACTAATGTATTTTTAACTGTGAATTTGCCTTTTTTTTTTTTATTGGTTTTTTTTCGAGACAGGGTTTCTCTGTGTAGCTTTGGCTGTCTTGGAACTCACTTTGTAGACCAGACTGGGCTCAAACTCAGAAATCCACCTGCCTCTGCCTCCCAAGTGCTGGGATTAAAGGCATGTGCCACCACCACCTGGAGTGAGTTTGCTTTTTAACTAGTTTAGATTATCAGTTGTCGGTATGTGACATAGACCTCAGAGGATTATTAAAAAATAATAATTTACCAAATTGTGTTGGTAAATACTTTTTGAACATTGAGACTCAGAGTACAGTCCAATTGACATGAAAGATATTTAAGAAAGAGAAGTTCCTTCCATTTTAAAATTTCTCTTTTTAATACTTTCTCTAAAACATTAGTGTTTAAAAATTTAATTTGTGTATTTTTTGTCTTAATTTTGTTCTAGAAAGAAATGACAGAACCCAAAATAAACTGAGTTGTAATAATGTAAGAAGCAGCTTTTGTTGTAGTATAGCTGCTACTTTTCTTACACTAAATCATTTCAACAACTTTAGTAGAAAACAAGGAAATGTGAGATTGTTAGCATTTAAAACGACCTTGATTGGGGCAAAATTGGTTAAGAAGTTGGAATAAACATGAATATATGATGAGTCCTGGGGATACTGACTGCTGGTAGAGTGTGTTCTTAGCATTTGTGATGTGCAAGCCCCAAAAAATTATTGGTGAAAGAAATATGCAGCACCTTCATTCTCTGTGTATTGTAAGAGTTGGTTGATTGGGTTTTTAATTTCCCTGTCATTATTAACAGGTGGTTATTTACTTGTAAATTTTTCTTGATGGTTTTTTGTTTGTTTGTTTCTATTTTGAGACAAGGTCTGACTAGGTAGCCCAGGCTAACCTGAAACTCAAGATGTTCTTGTTTCCTCTTTATGCTCAGATTACAAGTACATGCCACCAATGCCCAGTTTGAATCTTATTTTTAGAGAAAAAAATTTGTAAGTATATGTCAGAGAATTATCACTAATAAAAAATTAGAGAGTTTTAATGTGAGAAAAAAATGAATGTACCTTAATAAATATTAAATTAATACTTTTGTAAATTGTTGATCTAGTGCATCTTGCATAATATTGGTTTATTTGTTTTGAGGGAAAGACACAAAAACATAAAAGAAACAAGTACTGGTTTCAAAGACTAACAACATTTCTACAGAATATACAAGTTTATGTTTTCCTGAAACTGTAGAGTGACATGCAATAGTAAGCCTCTGAAGAACTAGGCTGGAGTTTATAGTGCTAGTTCTCTTTATTTGCTATTAGGAACATGTAGCTAGATATATGCTAAAGGTAAAATTAGTGCTACAAATTTCCCTGATGAAGAAATAACATTTGCTTTGACAACACATTTTCATAACTTGAACAGGCATTTGATTGAGACTGTTTCTCTTGACTTTTGTATCTTAGAACTTAACATTAGATATGCACAGAGGGTGTTCATAGAAGTATTGGGGTTTCTGAAAGATTGTTGGCCTTCTAAAGAGCATTAAATACAATATGAAGAGTAAAGATGGAGTTCAAAATGCATTTGGCCTCTCTTTGCCCTGCATGCCTGAAAAATCATGTAGTCTAGAACCCTATACAGTTTATATTTACTTCCATAATTACGTACCATCAAGTTTAACTATGAAATTAAGAATAGTAAAAGATTAATGATAGTAACTAAAACTAAACCATTTGTAATAATATACAGTGATATGTAAACATGGTGTTTTTCTCTCAAAATACCCAGTTATACTGTCCGTCAATGTTTTTGTGATAATGGGATGTGTCTGTGATGAGATAAATTTAAAGTAAAATAACTATTAGAGAAATTAGGCTATTGTATGATTACTTGAATACAAGTACTATGATACCGCAGCAGTGTAACTCCCAACTGAGACAGCTACCAAGTATCTGATGGGTATGTAGTGGGGAAAAGGATGGTTCACATCCTGAGTGGATGAAGCAGATGGTGGAAGATTTCATCATGCTAATCAGAACAGAACAAAATTTATCAACTCTTTATTTCTGTTGATATGCCAGACTGTTAACTGACCATGGGCAACTGAAACTGCACGGAACGAGAAACCATGTGTAAGGGCATCAGCTGTACTGTGATAACAGTTAAATTGGAGGTTTCAGTGTGGGAGCCAAGTCACCTGTTGAACTGCAGAATGAGGCAGAGTCTCTCCAACACATTTCAGGCTGTTCATGCAGGGTAGTAGAATAGAGTACAAAGATTGATAATTATCTTTGCAAATAATATGGTTTTTAAATGAAATTGCAGCTTGTCTCTCTGACTGCTGTGCAAGAATATAGCCATGGACAATATGTAAAGTAAAGGTGTATCTGTGTTCTAATAAAACTTTACTTAGAAAGAAGTTTCCAGGTTCTTGTAGTTTACTGCACCCTTCATACCGGAGGAATGGCAAATTTACACTTTCTACAATTCATTCCTTTCAAAAGGAAGAAAAGGCTCTGAACTGGAGTCTTCAATATCAAGATATTTCCCCCCAGATTTATTCATCAGGATTAGAATGGGTAAAGGCATAGACATCTGGAATGAAATGATTCCTCTTATGGAAAGTAGGGGAGAGCTTTCCTTAGTAGCTGCTGAGGAAATTTCTCTGATCATCGTAAGGAGTACTGATGATGCTCTTCCTGTGGCCTACAGGAATAGGAGCATGATGCTCTTTTGTACTGAACACTTCAACTTTGAGTTTCAGTGCTGTAGTTTGTTGGCAATTTCCTTTGTATGTAGTTTATTTTTAGTTAAGTGATAGTAAAACATGCAGTGAACTTTTAGGAAGCAATTATAAGAACGAAAAGTGGAACCTGCAAACTCTTAAAGCAGAGTTAAAACATAGTAAATAGATACATAGTAGCTGAGTAGATAAATAGGGCATGTCAACAAGATGCAGATTAATTTTCACTGACAGTGCTTCTCTTTCTGGCACTTGTGGACACATGTTTAGCACATTGAAAGAAGCTGAGATCATTTGTAAGATTGATTCATATTTTTGAGTACCTACAAAATGCTTTTCCTCATTTTCAGAAAAGCATCAATGTGGTATTGAGCAAGAGTAACATAGTTCCTGATCTTCCAAAGAGAAAGCTAGTGTGTTATTTATCTAAGAGGAAGTGGTTTCTAAACTGAAAACTAAAGAATGAGCTGGCTGTGGCCTTTTGATAGAGACAGGTAAGAGGAGAGTTATGTGGAACCAATGGTAAAAATGGGCAGGATGGAGAGAGCTCATCGTGACCTAGCTCTGAGAGAAGCATTGTATAAAAAGGGAACATGGAGCTATTGAAGCGGGAAAAGGAAGCCTTTCCTGTGTTAGGAGATCTTAAGTGTTTGAGTTTTGCCAGGAGATTAATGGAAAGTAGTGAAAAATCTTTTAAGTTGTAAAGTAATGTAAGTAACTTTCATTTGTAAGTATGTTGAGACTGGTTTGGAAGAGACGTATTAAAGAGCTATATTGTCCAGCAAGGTAGTTATGAGCTAACTGGTGTGGCTAAGAAACAATTTTAGATTTTATTTTAAAATTTTCTAATTTAAAAATTGGAACAAGTTAAAATATATTTCCATTTGAGTATTTTTTGAGTAGGTTGTCATGTCTCCTAAGATGCTGGAAATTTACTATCAGAGTTGGGCTGTGCTGTAAGTATAAAAGGCACAATGGATTTTGAGTTCATTGTGTGAAAAAAGTAAAATATTTTTCTATGAGTGCTTGTTGAAGTCATATTTTGTATATATTTGATTAAAACATCACTCAATTTAATCTCATCTGTTTCCTACTAGTTCAAATATCTGACTTTTAGAAGCTTTGAAATCATGTTTATCTTTGATATGTATATATTGGTAGCCAGCAATCATCCTGGGGGCTTTCCCAAGAGGCCGGGAAGGTGGCGTTTATGTTCCTTCCATGCTGGTACTGTGGCAGCTGGGTAAGGAAGATTTCTGAGGGAACCATCAAGGAGCTAAAATTGATAAGATGTGGCATTTAAGTAAGAGAATGTCTGCTCAATTAGTGATATGGAAGAAAACAGCAGCCTCAGTTCTAAAATATGAGAAAATGAATAGTAACTGAATGCAAAATTCAAGTGTATAACCAAAAGTTATAAACATCAGATTTCATTGACAATTTGTGCTCAAAAGTTCAGTAGCTACACAACTGGACTTTAGTCTTGTTCAGGGTTGCTATGTGGAAGACCTTTCTATTAGTTGCTTCTTTAGTTATGTAATTTTCCATTTTTTAGATTGTAGCTGAACAGATTTACAATTTAATGGTTTATGATCTGTTTCTTTGTCATTATCTGTTCACCTCTTTAAAGAGTAGGGTCGGAGGTCCTTACATACTTTTGAGCATGTAAATTTTCTATGTTATTTCACATTTAATAATATGAGATTTATATCTACCTATATTTTTATTTGAGATTAAGCTTATTTGTGTTTAAAAGAGAAGGCACTTTGTTTTATGTGATTTATTAAAAGTTGAATCTCCGAGGTGTCTGATGTTGGTTAAATGTTTAGTACTTTCTGTTGTCAACCTAAGAAATAAGATGCTTCACTCTGTGCAGTTTCTAGTCTTTTAAGCTTATAAAAGTAGTCAAGACAGTTTGTTGACCCCCAAGGAGACCTTTTAGTCTTTGGCTTGTTAGACAACAAGGCCTGTACTCTTCATTGGCATTCAGATCACAGGCAGCCATTGGGCTCAGTTCACAGCCAAGCACAGCTTTGGGATTTAGACAAAGCCACCCTGGCAAAGGAACCCAGTTGTCAGGGTAGCTGGCTGGATTGTAAGGACTGTTGCATAATGGGGAGACCAAGTAGAACTATTAGGATGCAAATGTGAAAAAAATGGTGGTGCTAACCTGCAAAAACAAACATTTCTTTTTTGGTGAAGAATATTCATTGTTGCTTTCTTCTGTTTAACTTCTCTGGGCCTTAGATGTAGTTGGAGTGTATTAGTTTATCTTAATCTCTGTCCATATTGCTAATCTACATTTAGAATCAACAGCTAATTTGAAGGAGGAGACCAAAGAACTTTCCTGTTTGTATTCTTTTCATAATATACAACTATGTCCTGGGCCAGCTTTATATGTGTTGTTTATTCTAAGTTAGGAAAAGGCATCAATCCTTTTGCTGTTGATCTTCTTATATTTATACAAGTTATTTGTATCATTTCCACCTTGTAATTTCTGGTGGTGGCCTCTTAGTTGTCTTATACATAGTGTAGCATCATGATAGATGTTAAGAATAATGCTATTAAATTCTTAGGAGAGCAAGACAATTTTATTTTAAAAATAAAAATACCTGAAGGAAATATGCCTTTTTCTCACTTCCTCAGTTTTGTTCCTTTCTGTATTGATTGCCAGCTTTGTTTTCCTTTTTTTCTTCTAGCTCCTTATCTTCAGCAAAATATAATGCCATCTATGCTTTGGTCAATGCTGTTAGAAAATTGGGAATGAGAAAAGTGGGAAAGGGTTTTTTTTTAAAGCCAGGGTCAGAGAACAGTAATAGTAGCCATGCTTTATTGAGTAGTTATGTGCTACTGTGTAGATTGTCATTTAATTCTTAATCACTGCATTATGAGGTATAAGATATAGCCCCCATTTTGCAAATGAGTATACTGAGTCAAAGAGAAGCAAAATGGTTTGTTCAAGCTTACAATTTTGTTTATAAGAAAACCAAGAAAAGCTTTGAGGATCTTGGAGTGTTCATCTGATTGAAAGGAAGAGGTCCTGGAGAAATGTGAATGAGAGCAGGGCCAAAGAAAAGCGCAACACAAAGAGAGTCCCACACCTGCCTGAAAGAAAATGTAGGTGTGACTGGCTGGGATGGTCCCCGCTGTGTGTTCAGATAGTTTACATATGCTGTTCAGTTGTACAGAAGTTAATTGACTTGGCTCATCTAAGGGGACTTGGAGATTGATTTAAAAGTAGATGAATTTTCTTTTCATCTCTTGTTTCAGATGGTCAGATCTTTGGCGTTCTTTTAGAAGCTACACTTCTTTTTCTCTGTCTTAGCTTTTATGCTTTTCAAGGCTCTGACCTTATTAAAGGTTGTCTTTTATTACTGTTCTTACCATTCCTATTCTGCTCAGCTTTCAAAACACCTCTGACCAAAAATGCTATCATTGTTGGTTTCCCAGTCAATCAAATACTAGCTACTGTTTTTTGTTTTGTTTTGTTTTGTTTTTGTTTTATGTTTTTTGTTTTTGTTTTTTTTTTTAAGAGAGAAAGAGTTTATTTTAGCTCAAAATGTCGTGTCAAAATGTAGGGGTGTCCATCATTTCAGGGAATCACAGTGGCAGCAGGAACTTGGGGAGCTAGCCACATCCCATGGACAAATAGAGACCAACAAATGCAAGTTTAGTGCTTAGATTACTTTCTGTACTCTTACATAGTCTAGAATCCCTGCTTAAGGAAATAAGGAATGGTGCCACCCACCTTACTGACCACTTTAATTGAGATAATCAAGGAAATTTCCCACAGATCTCCACAGGCTAACCTAATACACACAGTCCTTCATTACAACTCTCTTCCCAGATGATTCCATTTTGTCAAATTGACAAATACCATCACAACATGTTTCCATTTTCATAAACATTTGCATTTTGTAACTGCTATCATCTTTTATGTGGTTGTATTTATGTCTGTTAGTATAATAAAATACACTAAAATGCATAGCTTTATAAGGAGAAGAGATTTGTTTGGTTTATAATTGTGAAAGTTAGGACTGAAGGTTACATCAGTTTATTTCTGGTTAGGGCTTCGTGGTGGATCACATCACAATGATCAGAGCATATTTAGGATCAAAATACCCTAAGGTCAGAGAGAAAGCCAGGGAGACACTGGGTCTTAAAACACCTGCTGAGTGAAGACTCTAGTTAACTTAAGGACCTTTCATTAAGCCCCAACTCTTAACATGACCACCTTGGAAGCTTGACCAAGCTTCCCAAACACAATGAATAATTAGAAGATAAATTTCAATCATATTCAAACCATAGCAGTGTATATTTCTCTGATTCTTATCTTCCAGCTTTATTATTTTCAATTTATACTTAAGAGCTAAGTTGAGAATGTTTTTCGAGCTGAAGGAGTTAACAGCCCCTTAGGAGGAACAATATGAACTAACTAGTACCCTCAGAGCTCCCAGGGACTGAACCACCAACCAAAGAACACACATGGTGGGACTCATGGCTGCAGTTGCATAAGTATCAGAGGATGGCCAAGTTGGTCATCAGTGGGAGGAGAGGCCCTTGGTCCTGTGAAGGTTCTGTGCCCCAGTGTAGGGGATTGACAGGACCAGGAAGTGGGAGAGGGTGGGTTGATAAGCAGGGGGAGTGGGGAGGGAACAAGGTTTTCCCTCCCCACCCCGAGGGGAAATTGGCAAAGGGGATATCATTTGAAATGTAAATAAAGAAAATATCTAATAAAAAAAAATCATTTCTTGCTTGGCAGTGGTGGTGCATGCCTTTAATCCCAGCACTTGGGAGGCAGAGACAGGTGGATTTCTAAGTTCAAGGCCAGCCTGGTCTACAGAGTGAGTTCCAGGACAGCCAGGGCTACAAAGAGAAACCCTGTCTCCAAACAAACAAACAAACAAACAACAACAACAACAACAACAAAAAATCCTTTCTCAGTATTTCCTCCTTTGAGTCACATCCATTTATTAACACTGGTTTTCCAAGACTAGCTGCTATTTGAAGCCATTTGTTTTGTGTGTTTTTTTCTTTGACATGAGTTTAATTGAAATCTGATTCAGGTGATGTGAAAGGAGAGTAGGAAAAATGGGGAGGACCTTGAGTTTGTGAGGGGGAGGACAAAACAGGATAGAAAGAAAAAAGGGATAAATAATACTGAAGATATTTGAAAAAGCCATAAGGAATCATATAATTTTGCTTATCAAGAATTACATATAATATTTGTAAGTGTATGTTTATGCATATAATTTAATGAAGTTATAATACTTGGGGTGATGATATTTCACCCAAGGGTCATAGGTTATCTAACCAAAACTAAGGATCAGGAATGGGAAACCTTCTTTCAAGTTGTTGGTCAGAGGAGTCCAAGAACCACTGCGAGCAATATAGGCTATTTCTGTTGCCCATGATTGCCTCCCAAAAATTGGAGGTGCTTTCCTAATGTTGAAGACTCACACTCTTTGGACACAGGACTCAGAGGAATGAAGCTGAGGATCTTACCTGAAGGTGCTATGCAAGTTGCCAAGGATGGAAAGCAGTCACTACCTACTTGTGGTACCCTTGAACCACAACAATGACCCAGTAAGGCAAGATATCCCTAAAGGTACAATAATGATACTCATACCTTGGTGGTAACTTGATGGTAATTAATGGGACTCAAGGTCAGCTTAACAGGAGTAAATCATGTCTGGTACTGGAAATTTAGACAACTATTCATGGTTAGTGAGATTATAGATCTAACAGGAGACCTACTAGGGAGAAAGGGTGGAAAGATCGAAAGAGCGAGAGGACCAGGAAATCTGCTATGAGACTGTTTCTCTTATAAATGACAGGGACACTGTACCCATGAAGCCTCAATAAACAGCATAGCTGCCTAAACCAGACCCGAAGAAGGACACCAGATATGCTAACATGGAAGAGAGGAATCTCATAGGCCCCTCCCCAGATGAAGAGCTGCAGGCATTAGCTACAGACTACTCAGAGAAGGAAAGTAAGTTTTCTCCATTGGATGAGACTCCCAATTATTTATCTAATACCAAGTGGTCAGCCCTGGAACTATATAAGTAGATATAGGGAAGTGACACTAAATTGACTCAGCAGGTTTTGTGTGTGTGTGTGTGTGTGTGTGTGTGTGTGTGTGCGCACAATATGGAGCAGTAAGGGTCATTAGGAGTTAGAGGATAGGAAAGTAACAAAGATGTAATTATATTTTAATTTAAAAGTTGCAAATATATAAAAAGTTTGATATTTAAAAATGTTTTTAAATAGCTGGGCAGTGGTGGCACACGCCTTTAATCCCAGCACTTGGGAGGCAGAGGCAGGCGGATTTCTGAGTTCGAGGCCAGCCTGGTCTACAGAGTGAGTTCCAGGACAGCCAAGACTACACAGAGAAACCCTGTCTCGAAAAAAAAAGACAAAAAAAAAAAAAGATGTTTTTAAATGATTGTATAACATGATTTTAAAGAACTTGCTAAGTTCACTTTTTGGGCAAATAATAGTGTAGGGTTTTGGTTTATTTTACTTATGATCTTTGATTTGTGTATGCCTTCAGTCCCTTATGTATTCACGAATATTTTTGTGGATGAAATACTCTGAAGTGCTGGCTAGGTACAGGTGATACAGTGGCACACAGGGCTGACACAGTTCTGGCCTTATGGGCTTGGCAGAATGTCTCTCACTGGATTTAATTCATGAGTTTGAACTCTGCCACATTTTACAGACTTTTGTATTTTCTAGGTTGAGTATTAATGCATTAGAAAATCTTTGTGGTATAATTTATGTTTGTGGTCATATAGAAAATTCATTTGAGTACTTGTATTTGTTTATTATGGTTAGCTGTTATACTTAGGTGTTCTAAAATAACCTTTATCTTATCCAGAAGTATGCGTTCTGTCCCATCCATGCCATGTAATTATAGCAATAGCTAGTGACATGTCATGCCTTTTAATTTGCTATATAGTGTTTCATTTGATAACCAGTACCTCATTTACTCAATCTTTATTCTGTAGAACTTAAAGCTATTTTTCTTTAAATTCAGTCAACTACAATAATTTCAGTCTCTTCTAAGACTATGCAAAACCAATTTTAGAAAAGCTTTATCTTTTGACTCATTAATGCATGGTTTAAAATTAAAGTCCCAGTTTTTCTTTCAGTATTTTTAATTTGACTGTTTGCAGAAGGTTCTTGTTGTATTAGAGTTGAGTTGGCTGTTTTCTTTTGTCACACCTTAAGAGGTAAGTCCTAAAACTGGTCATTTTACTTGGAGTGTGTGACTTGGCATAGCACAGTAGTGAACAGGTAAAAGCAAACAAAAGTGGAGGAAAGCAGCTAATTATAGTAATTGCAGCTGGTTTCAAAGTACTCCTAACAGTTTGTGCGTGCTGCTTCCTCGAAAGCATCAAATGGTGCTAGTTGTGAAGTAGAACACCTGTTTGTTGTTGAGCATGTGTTTATGCAGATGATTGTTGTTGTCAAAGCACCTTGATGTAGAGTAGTCCTGTTTACATTTACATTCTCCCCAAAGGATTAACAGTGTTCTCTCAATAAATTTGCAGTCTATTCTCCTCTCAAAGGCTGCTGTTTGGAGGGTGGTGTGAAAGAGGCAACAAGTGCTTGCTAATCACTTGAATATACATAATTAGCTACAGTCTGGTGTACTGAAGTCTTTGTAGGACTCCATAACAATACTGATTGGCAAATGCACAGAACAATAGCTGTGGCGTCATATAGTTGTTGGGAGTAGTGATTGTCTTTTTTTTTTTTTTTTTTTTTTTGGTATTTATTCTTTAATATTTTGAACTTACATTTCATTACTGGCCCTTTTTACTTTTTTTAATGAACCAGCATCAGATATCTAACAACTCTGTAAAATCACCATTAATAATAATGTTTCATATTTATTTTCTAGGGTCTGAGATTGTTATTAAAAAACATACTTGACATATTTGGTAATTCCAAATATTGAGAGACACCAAGGTTGTTAAACTTGCTTCCTTTCCCACTCTGACCACACTCAGCCATTCAGGCAACTGTCTTGCTCCCATTCAAGTTGCAGGCTGATGGTTCCTAGCTTACTTCTACAAGTTTAAGTGTGGTTTTCTGTTTTCTGAAAAATACCCCGATTGCACTGTCAGATCTCAGACATTCTGAAATAGTAGAGAGGACAGTTTCTATACATAGTAGAAAAAAGCCTGTTTCCTTTAGCTTCCGGTACTGCTGACTAATTTGCCTGCGAATTCTGCATGTGGCTGGCCATATTCTTTTATAAAAGAATGTTTATAAAAGCTAGGTACAAAGTGATATTTATCAGAGTGTGACATTCGAGATTCTAAATGACACATGAGGGAACAAATAAATGGACATGACATGAGGTATAGGTTGTGACCTCCAAGTTCAATAACAATGTACATTTTGTTTTTGCTATTTTACTTTATTTGGAAAACTGACTTATATTTAAAGGACTGCTTTTTATTACAACTTTTCTTTTCCTTTTTTTTTTTTTTTGTATTCTTTTTTTATAGTCTAGACTTTATCCTCCTCCTGGTCCATACTCCAACAGTTTCACATCCCACACATTACCCCCCCCCCCGCCCCTCTCCAAGAGGATGTCCCCACCCCTACCAGACCTCCCAACTCCCTGGAGCCCCAAGTCTCTTGAGGGTTAGGTGCATCTTCTTTGACTGAGTCCAGACCAGGCAGTCCTCTGCTGTATATGTGTTGGAGGCTTCATATCAGCTGGTGTATGCTGCCTGGTTGGTGGCTCAGGGTTGCCCTCCTCCTCAGCTTCTTCCAACTTTTCCCTAATTCAACCATGGAGGGGGGGAGGCATGTCACCATCTTCTGTCCATTGGTTGGGTATAATATCTGCATAGGACTTTTTCAGCTGCTTGTTGGGCCTTATTTTTTACTAGTTACTTTTACACATTAGAAGAATATGAGTAGCCTGAAGAATTTATCCTGATGTAGAAATCCATGCAGACCACCGAAACAAGGACAGTCTGTTCAGAGCTTGCATAGGGCAGGTATGAGGAAACAGCTTTCCCTACATTTGAGTTTCAGAAGTCCACAGATGAGAAAGCTTGACTGTGTGGTGAGGGAATCCGTCATATGTACTCTGTGATTGGAGGCTGTGGGCACAGGACAGGTAGAATCCCTTAACTTTCTCTCTGGTGAGTTCTGAGTCAAAAGCATGAACAAAATCTAGGAAAGCTGGCAGTTTTGCTTAGGCCTCGATCAATTTGAACCCTTTGCTCTCTAGTGCTTGTTCTTTGGCTGGTCCCCAGCTGGATGAAGTTTAAAGGTATGAATCCTGAAACAAGCATGAGCTGCTAGGACATACAACAGTGTGCTTTCACTTCAGTTTGCAATGGGTAGTTTTTAACGTTCTGGAGACTTAAATGTAAAAATTTATGCTATCAAAAGAAATAATACCAAGATGTTTTTATTTCTAAGACGTATCTGTAATGCTCCCATTCTTATTGGGAAAACTGAAAATATCTATGAAGAAAATTATGTTTTACATTCAGGAGAAGTCCTTAATGCTCTTGTTTCTCCAACTTGAGTGTGTGTACATAGTTTTGCCTTTTTGAAATCAAATATTTTGTACTGAGAACCAAAGTCTGGATTAAGGTCTGTCATTACTTTGTGTGTGCGTGTTTATGTACATTTGTATTTGCTTGAAGATCATGCTGCAGTTCAGGAATTTTATAAATTCTTGATATGTTCATGAAATATTTAATGGATGTTCCCAGAAGTTTCTACAACGAAGAGTCAAATCATTTGCTGGGGTTATATGTCCTGAAACACTAAAGCTGTATTGATGTATACAGTATGTTGTTCAGGGATTTAATAGTTTCAGTCTACAGTGTTCAGACTGTCTGTGGTGTCCCTTAGGATGATATATCACCTGTTAAGATGGAAGTTCTCCACTTATATCAGAGAAACAGAGTTGAGTTCCACGTCCTAGGTTAACTTTCTGGCTGACAAATCTGTATTGGAATTTTTAAAAATTGTTTGTATGTGTCTATGTTTGTGTGAGTAAGAGATGTATGCACATGTCTATATACATGAAGTGATGAAGCCAGAAGAGGGTGTTGGGTATTTACTCTATTATGTTTGTCCTACTCTTCTGAGACAGAGTCTCTCACTGAACCTAGAGTGCACGTGGTGGCCAGAAAACTTGTAGTAGCTCTGTATCCAGACTTGGGTTATAAGTAAATAGGGTCAAGCCCCTGCCTGCCTTTTAATATAGGTGGGTGGCATCCACACTCAGGTCCTCCTGCTTGTGTAACTTTTCCCTCCACCACTCTAGCCTCATCACGCTCGTCTATTTCCTTATGTCAGATGGGGGTAGGTTTTAAGTTTGATATTTGTACGTTTCTTAGGATTTTTTTTTTAATTTTCTAAAAATACTGTGAAATACAAGGGTAGAAATTCTTTTTCTGTAGATGAAAAAGTTGAGCGCTTCATAAGTTCTGAATATTTCTACTCTGTTCTATGAAGAATAGAGTTTTCAACTTTAATCTTTTGATGTATAAGTTATAAATAAATCAAGAATACTTATACTAATAAACCTATTGTTACAATCTGATTTATGTTGACCGACTCTGTAAGTCAGTGTACCCTATCTGCTTTTTTTTCCCCTTTCTTTTAACAGCAGATATCAAGCTAAGGTGCCTTAATCTGCTTTTGAGCAGTAACATATATTCAGTATGTTTATGTAGGTTAGGTTCTGTTGTTGTTGTTATTATTATTATTATTGATATTATTATTATTATTATTATTATTATTATTATTATTATTAATTATTTTGCTATAGCCTAGTGGATGCAAGGAGCCTGTTGAAGACTAAGCAGGCTGATTTTTACACAGTCTTGACATCTCTGCCTTGCCAGGAAGCATCCATGCCCAGGCTGTCTGTGCAAGCGCTTGAGCTGAAGGGATCAATATGATCGTCTTACTTGTCTTGATTTGATATTGGTAGAATGTATTGAAGAATGCTAAATGTTTGGGTAAAGCAGGTTCTTTTTTTAATTCTGTTTCTATCTCTAATCCATATTTATCTCTGTTTTCATAAGGATTTCCTACCTTTAAGAGCTTGGTGAATAATGAAGGAGGACTAATAATACTCTTTCTTAGTCTGGCTTTCTGATCCATTTTAGACCTTGCCCTCTAGTTTTTTTCTTCTCATTTACTTTGATAACTGTGGCTATGGGACTGTTGATAAAGGACATTCTCTTGGGTTATAACTCTTTGAGGCTATGGGACTGTTGTTGATAAAGGACTTTCTCTTGGGTTGAGAAAGGGTCTATTGTTTGGTAAGACTGGAAAACCACAATATGTTTCTTAATAAAATTGAGGCTTATTATTTTGAGAGATTTACTTGTAAGTTATAAAAATTGAACTTAGATAGAACTAAGTCATCACATTGAATAAGTGACAGATTTTTAGGTTGCTTGCTATATGTGTTGAGTTTATATTTGTAAAACATTTTTAGGTTTAGTAGTTGTTTGAAATAATTTTTAAAATTATACACAGCTTTTAAAAATTATTATATTTTACTTAAGCCTCATCTAATATGAACATAATCAGTGCCTGCCTGATATTGTTCTGCTTAATCACTAATCTTTTAAAAAGGACAGTGGACTTTCTGTTCTAAGTTCCTGATACACATAACCACCTTTCTCCGTACATTAATCCTATGACTTGGAAAATTATATACTTATAGGTATTTAGTATTTGTAAAAGTATTTTAATAAATTTAATAAGTCAAATTTTTAGGTAAAGCATTTATACTTATTGTTGTGGGTAGCCCTGGGGCTATTTGTAATTTGATGCTAATTCTGTTCTCCTGAGAGGGCTAAGGGGGGAAGAGTCTGCATGCTGGTGAGTTCCTGTAAACCTTCTTCACATGTTCATTTGTAAAATAAAGGCTAAGGCAGGTGATTGGGCTGATGAAGAGAAGGTGGAGCTGAAAGTTAGGAGAGAGAAGGAGGAGGAGAAGAAGGTGTGAGAGAGAGGGAGGGAGGGAGGGAGGGAGGGAGAGAGGGAGGGAGGAGGAGGTGGAAGGAAAGCTGAGCAGAAGCAGGTGACCTGGAGAAACCATAAGTTATAAGGGGTTTCATAGATGGGGAAGATGGTAGTGTCTTGTATTCATGTTAATTGAGTTGTGTTTTCATCGCTGCGGTATATTTGGGTTGGAGAATTACTGAAACAACTTATAAATATTTAGTATTTGTAAAAATATTTAAATAAGAAAAGCTTTTTTCATAATTAATAGGTACTGCTTCTTCACATCCTTTAAAGCAGTTGTGAGAGGATTTTTTTTTTAAGTTGTAATGTATGGATTCTTTTTATTAATACTGCTAAATCATATAAGGGGATTTTGGAAGAATTAAATACATTTGAGCTGCATGTTTAGAAATGCACAATGGTCTTCAAAAGAAAGGCACAGGTACATGATTTCTTCAGTGTCAGTTGTCATGGAAGACCCAGCTTCTTTTGTCGTGTCTTCTCTCTTAACGTTTAGAAATTCCATGTGCTGTTAGTAATGTCCTTGTTGTAGGGTGTTATTCTTCTCTCTGAAGTATAGATAAAACTAACTGAGGTGCACTGAACTGTTAATCCAATAGGTACATCACCTTTTCTCAAAGAATGGCACGACACTCTTTTCCTCTGGCCCTTCAAAAGTAGCACTATGTGTTCGTGGAGTTAGCTGGTAAAATGTTCTTTCCCATCTTCAGAAGGCAGTTCACTAGTCTTGATTTACCCTCTCAGGAAAAGAAAAGTTCCCTATGGAACATTGCAGCATTTTATCAGTTTTCTTAGCACTCCAGTTTTGCTACTTGTGTCCACGACTCCCTTTCCTATTATAAAATATCTTAGAGTAGTACTTCTTTTTCACCCTTCTCCAAGTAGTGTCCAAGGAATTGACCAGAGCAGAGTTGAAAGAGCTTTATCTTGAACCTCCTAGAATATGTATTAAAATTTTAGTTTTCCAGAATTAGAATTTTTAGAATGGGATAATGGAAAGTGGGCATAAGTAACCTTAGGCATTTATCTATATAAAGATTTAAGTCTCTTTCTTAAGTTATTATAGAAATGAGTAACAATGTATTTTAGTTGAGAGAAATTTATAATTGTTAAAAATATAACAATATCTCATAAAATATAGAAAAGTATTCATGCTCTATACTAAGACTGATAATCTCTGAAAATTACCATATTGATTTTCTTTTTTTTTTTTTTTTTGCTTGATTACTGATTAGTTTAAGAATTTTCTATGTACTAGACCTACAAAACTACGAAATACAACCAGCAGGACTTGTAACTTTGTAAAGTATAAAGAAGTAGTAATCCGCGTATTCAGTAGAAGGGTAGGTTTATTGGTGTTTGAATTTCCTCCCCTTCCTCAGTTTTTCTTGAATTTGTTTGTCCCTTGTATTGTTGCAGGTTTTGGTTCTCTTTCTCTCCAGTCTTACCGAGATGCTGGGTACAAACCCAAAGCCTTGCACACAGTAGACAAATTCTCTTTCAGTGTCCTGCATCCCTACCTGCTTTGTTTTCCTTTGTGCAAATCTTTGATGGGCATTGGGGCCCAATTTCACTCTTCTGTCTGACTGAGCAGTATCATAATGGTGCAGAAAAATGTTCCTACATACAATACTTTTTAGAATTATTTATATCTTTTAAAACTTTTCTGGATTACTTGGAAAATAAGGGATTATTGTACTATTTCTATAAGTGCTGATGACTAGTCTCTACTTTTAAGTATAGGGATCAACTCCTTAAGTTAATAGAATTACAAGATGAGGGTATTTAATGTAATGTAGTGAATGAATAAGAATTTCTGTAGAAAATTGAACCTGGATTCTTAGATCTGGAGATGGAAGGGCACTGAATACCTTCTATTAGAACATAGAAAAAATAAGCTTAAATCCACCTACAACCCCTCCTTCCTTTCTTTGTCAAGATGTGACAGCCATCTATGAATACTGATGAATTCAAGAAAACTCCTAAGCTAGACACTATCTTGACAGTTGGTGGCAGATGCTCCTGACTTGAGTGTGAGACTGAGGTATTCAAAACACTCTCCCATGCCAGCCAACATTCTTTCCCTTATATTAGGATTTTTTTTTTTTAGCTACTGTGTAATAATAATTATTGATGAAGCACCTAGTTATAGCTGGATAAATTATGGCTTTTTAAAAATTAACAAACTATAGTCACCTTTGAAAAGTTTCTTTAGATCTTAATACTTGGAAACTGATGGTTTATTTTTTAAGAAAAGAGAGGGAATATATATCTTTCACATTTTTACAATGCATACTTTAAAAGAAAATAACAAATGTTGACTAAAAAGTAGTTTTGATAATTTTGGAAATAGTTACTCAAGGCTTGGGATGTAGGTCACTTGGTAGTGTACTTGGCTAGCATGTAAGAGGCCCTGGGTTCAATTCCTCGTACCATATTAGTGATGGTATACATCTGTGATCCCTGCATTTGGGAGGTAGAAGAAGCTGGAAGATCCCAAGATCAAGGTCATCTTCAGCTACATAGAATATTCAAGGCTAGGTTTTGGTACAGGAAACCCTTATTTCCTTCTTTTCCATATGCGAGGACAATGAAAATAATTGTCAAAATTTATTTTTTCTACTTCTTAGGATATTTTCTTTTTAACTTAGGTTGTAAACAATTCCTTTATTATTGCTCATGTCTAAATAATAAAATATTTGAGGTAGCTTGTCATACTTGCCTTTCTTAGTCAAAGATTTATTGAAGGAAAAAGTCTTTATATTTCTACATTTAGAAAGATAGTTTTCTAGTGAGATTGGGAAGGTCTTCTAGGGTTGTCCATTTTGTAGTGTGTGTGTGTGTGTGTGTGTGTGTGTGTGTGTGTGTGGCGAGAGTACGTGTTTTACTGAAATGATTTGTTTGTAGTACGAAGGCCTTCTTTGACTCTATTACATTTATTTTTTTATATGCACATGTTGTGTCACATGTATGCAAAGGCACATACCTGCCACATTGTATATGTGGAGGTCAGAGGACAGCTAGTAGCATTTAATTCTCTCCTTCCACCATGTGGTTTCTGGGATTCAGTCTCAAGTAGTCAGGCCTGGTGACAAGTGCTCTTACCTCCTGGGCCATGCGTGACTGGAGGTTTTGGTTTGGGAACATTAATAGTTCCATAAACGGTTGAACAGTATGGGTTTTGAGAGGATAGTTTTTGTAAAACAAATTTTGGTAATTATGTTGTAACATGAATGTAGACAGAAGATGTGCCAAAATATAATAAAATACTTAATGTTAAACATTTGGCTCATGAGAATAACATAACACTTGCCCTTTTAAACTATGAAAACTTTAATTACTGGAAAATTAAAATTATTAATTATAAAAATGTGTTTAGAAATTATATAAAATGTTTTATTTGGCTTCTTAGTGATTTTGAATTAAATGGAAATTTATAAACTGCCAAGGTTACCTTTGTCTGGAATATTTATTTATTTATTTATTTATTTATTTTTCAGATTTTATTCCTCTTCTGGTCCACCCTCTGACTGTTCCACATCCCATACCTCCTCCCCCCCTGACTCTCCCTCCTCCATGAGGATGTCCTACCCCCCCACCCAACCAGACCTCTAAACTCCCTAGGGCCTCCAGTTTCTTGAGGGTTAGGTGCATCTTCTCTGACTGAGCCCAGACCCTGCAGTCCTATGCTGTATATGTGTTGCAGGCCTCATATTAGCTGGTGCATGCTGCCTGGTTGGTGATCCAGTGTCTGAGAGATCTCAGGGGTCCAGGTTAATTGAGACTGCTGGTCCTCCTACAGGGTCGCCCTCCTCCTCAGCTTCTTCCAGCCTTTCCCTAATTCAACCACAGGGGTCAGCTGCTTCTGTCCATTGGTTGGGTGTAAATATCTGCATCTGACTCTTTAGGCTGTTTGTTGGGTTTTTAGGAGTGTGGTCATGTTAGATCTCTTTTGTAAGCGCTCCATAGCCTCAGTCATAGTGTCAGGCCTTGGGACCTCCCCTTGAGCTGGATCCCACTTTGTGCCTGTCTCTGGACCTTCTTTTCCTCAGGCTCCTCTCCATTTCCATCCCTGCAGTTCTTTCAGACAGGAACAATTATGGGTCAGAGTTGTGACTGTGGGATGGCAACTCCCTCCCTCACCTAGTGCCCTGTCTTCCTGCTGGAGGTCAGCTCTCTAAGTTCCCTCTCCCTACTGTCCAGCATCCATCTAAGGTCCCTCCCTTGAGTCCTGAGAGTCTATCACCTCCCAGGTCTCTGGTGCATTCTGGAGGGTTCCCCCAATCTCCTCCTGAGGTTGGTTGCCTGTTTCCATTCTTTCTGCTGGCCCTCAGGGCTTCATTGCTTTTCCCTCACCCAATACCAGGTCAGGTACCCCCCCCCCCCCCCC
>JADRCD010144273.1:29649-47480 GCA_019843815.1 Montemys delectorum | reverse complement strand
ACACAGAAAGAGTGGCAGAGATTAACTATGGAGCAGAGACTGAAGGATGGACAAGCATATAGCTATCTCCTGAGAGGCTCTTACAATACCTGACTAATACAGAGGTAGAGGCTCACAGCCATTCATTGAACTGAGTACACTGTCCCCAATGAAGGAGTTAGAGAAAGGTTCTATGGAGCTGAAGGGTTTGCAGCCCCTTAGGACAAACAACAATTACTAACTAGTACCCTCAGAGCTCCCAGGGACCCAACCACCAATCAAGGACTATACAGGGTGGGACTGAATGTTCTGGCAGCATGTGTATAGTAGAGGACTGCAAATTTGATCATCAGTAGGAGGAAAGGACCTCGGCCCTGTGAAGGTTCTGTGCCCCAGTGTAGGGGAATGCCAGGGCCAATAAGTGGGAGAGGGTGGGGTGGCAGGCATGGGGAGGGGGGAAGCAAAAGAAGTTTGTTCTTGTTGTTTTTGTTTGTTTGTTTGTTTGTTTTTTGGAGGGGAACCTGGGGAAGGGAAAATTTACATGTAAATAAAGAAATTATCTAAAAAAAAAAAAAAAAAAAAAAAAACATAAAATATCCAAATCCTACAATTTATAGATCAAAAGATAGAAGCTATCATTTATTTGAAATATTGAGTTAAATTAAATTATTTATATAACTCTAAAATATTTCTTCTTGGCTCTTCCTCATTTGTATTTAACTTAGGTATTCTATTTTATTTTAAATCATTTCATGATTTCTTTCTTAAGGTTAGGCTAGCTGCTGATGTTTTTTGTTACAAACATTACATCATGTTTTAACCTTCTTGCCAATTCTGTCATGCTCTCAAATGTCGGTAGACTTGTTTTTTAAGCATTTGGAACTTATATCCAGTGAACCAAGCAGTGAAAATTCTACAGAATTTAGTCTTGGTATGTAGTGAAGGCTGTCTCTCATTTCCAGTATACGATTTTATGGTTTTATTTGCAAGTTTCTAATCCAAGAAATATATCCATGCCATTGGTGTACAGTCTAAACTGAGAGTACCTCTCTTCAGACTCATGTTGTAGCTACAGAGATATTGCCATCCTGTCCCATGTCTTTACATTACTTTAATGTAACATTCACTCTAATAGTAATAATTGATCAAAGCCAGATTCTTAATACTGATAGCATTACAGCTTAACAAACACACACAACACACATATTCTGTACTTTGAGGGACTGACATACAAATAAACAAAATATGCAGTATAGTACATATGAAATAAGTACCACTAAAAATAAAAGAAGAAAAGAAGAAACGAAATGCCTGTTTCTAGATTTGTGAGATCTTGTATCTCTGAATAGAATAGAATAGAATGGAAAGCAGAATAGCTTGATGGAAAACCCATGAGACAATATTTTCATGGAGATTCTTTTATTTTTTTTTTTAATCCAGAGTTAGCTAGGACTCTGGATGTTTTTCAGTCATTTCTTTTTATTACTGGGTGATGTTTTTTAAAATAAAAATCATATTTTTTAATAGAGGGGAAGGAAGCTAAATTCTAATTTCATTAATTAAAATAGTCATATGATTCTAGCCTTGTCGCTGGTAGACTCTTAGTCAAAAGCATTTTAGTTGGTCTATTAGTCTGTTCTTCATTGATATAATGTACTATCTGAGGCAGCAAACTTATAAAGAAAAGGAACTGACTTAGCCTACAATTCTTGAGTTTGGAGGTAATTTCATGGCATTGGTTCAGCTGTAATGGTCTCGGTCTGATGATAGGCATCATTACTATGACAGGAACATGTAATAGAACAGAAAATCATATCACAGAACATAGAAACATAAGTTAAATGGGGGCTCTGAAATCTCTCCGAAGGAACGGCCCTGTTTAAGGTTGTAACCCAGGATCCGGCTCTCCTGTCACCTCCAGGCCAGCATACTAAGGGACAAGGCAACATGCTCTATTCAAGCCACAGGGCAATTTAACTCAAGTATTATTTCAGTTTGCTGGGTTTTTATTTTGTTTCGTGGAGTTGTTTTTCCTCTGTCAATTCAGCATATTTATTCTGCCAGAATGAACTAGAGATGAAAGAGTGATGACTCATGAGTACCTTTCATGGCTGAAAGGAAAAATAATTGTACTTTCTCGCTGTAGAAGAGAGGTCTGAGAGGATAGGTCAAGGTAACAAGCGTTTTGTAGTGCCACATGTCCTAATTATTTTTAAAGGGGAAAATTCTTCTTGAGCAGAAAAAGTCTCAGGAGTTTTGATGATGGATGGGAAAATGAGTGGGAAGCGCCCCTCTTCTTTAGGCTATGAGTAGAAGCAGTTCCTCATATTGTGCAACATGGGGAGCTGCAAATGACTTAGAAACTGTCACAGTAGGAGAAATGTCTGACACGCCATCACACACCAAGTTCCTCCTAGCTTCTGTAAGAGGCAAGTGGTAGCCCAAATTCCTCAGTGTCCAGAATGACAGACATGTTGGTTAAAACTGACAGCTAGTGCATATCTCATGAAGTTGCTACAGCGACAATGGCATTTTGAAAGAACCACTCAATATTAGTGCCATATTAAACGCAGGAATACAGAGATTTTTTTCTCTCTCTCTCTCAGAGAACATACCCACTGGAGCTGTAGGCAGCCAGCAGGGGGAGACAGAGAGCATTCCACTAAACCTCACTGCAGCAAAAACAGAGCAAGTCCATCAATACTGGAAATAATCAAGATGCACAAAAAATGAATCATCCTTGTTTTTTGCCAGGATACAGGAAATTCCTACCAAGTTTAAAGGAGAGTAAAATCTTGAATTGTAGATAGAACTGAAGATGAAAACTCTCAACTTTATCAGATAGTTTCAAGATGAAGGTTTTTGTTTTTGTTTTTGTTTGTTTGTTTGTTTTCATTTCAAGATAAATAGGGGGCTTGGGAACTATTTATTTTAGGTAAGGAAAAACAAAGAGAAGTGAATCCTTTCACATGCATTTATAGAATATTTTGCTAGAGATATTTGTATATTTGTTCTATGCGTATACAAAAAGTCTGGCCCTAAACTTGCCCACCAGGATAAAATGAGTCTTAATGTAGTTAGCTTGAAACACAGGCAATGAAGTTCAAGAGTTCATTTGCACCACAGAACATACACCTTGTATACAAATTACATTGTTTCTGTATTGACAGGCTCTTTGTAATTTTCTATTTCTTCTCTCCTACATCCTTGCCAGCAAAGATGCTCTGTGGTTTATTCGTGATCCTATGGCAGGGTGAGCACATCATCAAAAGCTCAGCGAATATCTGCGAGATGAATAAATGATTTGACAAATGAATTAATCAAGATCTCAAGAAAGCTCTTAGTGTGTGAGCCACTCCATTTTGCCCAAGCATGTCTCCAGAGTAGCCCTCACTGAGCAGAGGCATTTTATGAAAATACACTTGAGAAAAAAAAAATTTCAGCACTTACCAAATCACCCCATGAGATGACTTCAAAATTTGCCTTTGTTCTAATTTCGACCTAAATGAAAGACAATTTATATAGATCAGAAAAAAGTGCACATTGCATACAACATATATTAAAGATGATTACCTATACTTGACAGTCTTTTTCACACCTCGAATCATTTTTCTTTTACTTTGCCCTGAGTTCTTCACTGAAAAATCTCTGCCCTTACTTGAAAATTAACACATCTTACATTGAGTTTATTACTCTCACATATAAAAGTAATTAATGTTTCATAGAAAACCTCATACATACTTAATAGAAGTTCAAGTGATTTGAAGCTTTTCTGAGGTCTGCCTTTGGTATAAGATCATTTAGTGGTAGATCTCCTCACAGGTTCCTCAGTATAGGATGCATGCTCAGTGACAGCAGGTACATTGTTTTTAACCATGCTGACAAAGCCTCTCCACTCCACTTGAGTGAAATTTCATCTCTACTGAACAGTAACTTCCCATTTCCTTCCACTCCTAATCTCTGGCAGCTTCACTTTGAATTGTATAAACTTGACAGTTTTGATACTTATCTAGCTTGCCCCTTGCAGCATCTGTCTTTCTTTAACTGGCCTTTTGCATTTAGTACAGAGTTCCCAAGTTCTATCCACAATATTGCATGTAATTTACTTCTTTCTAATGACAGAATGATATTCTATCACGTGTGTATAGATTTCTTTCTTTCCTTTGTATTTTTGATTCCTTAGGAGACTCCACAACTGCATCCATAATAGGCAAGTGCTCCATCACTGAGATATCATGTCAGCCTCTTTCAACTTTTATTTTGAAACGAAGGTTCACAAAGTAGACCAAGGAGCCCTTGAATTTTCAAGTCTTTTGGCTCAGCTACCTGAATATCAGGAACTATAGAGCTGTACCACCCAACCCTACTATACATATCTTGATCCATCTGTGGTCAGATATTAAAGTTATCATCACATTATTATTGTGAATACTGTTATCATATAAATAGAGAGATGCTAATATTTCTTTAAGACCAAAGTTCTCTTCTTTTGAGGAATCCCTAGAAGATAATTGGCAAGCTCCCACTACAGTTTTCTATATTTGAAAACCAACTATACTGCTTTCTGTAATGACTGTTTTATCATATACTCCTACCTACTGTGTGCATCCCTGTTAAATGTGTGTTCCCTTCCTGTATTATTTATCGTTTACCTGTTCCTGTTCTCTGTTCCACAGAGAAAGTAAGATTTGGGGCAGGCATTCATTGCTGCAATGGCTGATGTGGAACTTAGTTTTAGGGACTGATTGCTGAATGAATACACAGACAAGAGACTGACCGAACCTTGACCTGAACCATAGCCTGTCTAGAGATATAAACAAAGACACAAATATGTGGCAGGTCACATGGAAAAGTGGAGAAAACACAGAGATAAATAGAAATATAATGTAGATGAGGACTGAAAAGTGTTTTCTGGAGAGGATGAAAGGTTTATCAAATAGAGTCTCACATAGCCAGAAGTAAGAAAAGGAAATCTGTTGATTTGTGGACAGAGAAGTTTCAACTTGATCTGTAGTGAAAGGGGATAACAAAGTGTAAGCAAATGTTGGAAAATATTTGTTATGTATACATGGACTTTGAAGTAATTCCAGACCTCCTCCCTTCCCTTTCTCCCTGCTCCTCTTCCTTGGAAGATGAGGTTGAATTCACAACTCTCAGACTTAAAAAAATCTTATGGCCCTGAATTCCACATGGATATATCTGAATCCTAGTCATTACTCTATTGGCCAGAATTATTTGGGGAACAGAAAGGAGAGAAAGGGAGTGAAATTAGGAGAGATTGGAATGCCTTATGGTCTATGTTTCCAGACAGTCCAATAAGAACTGTCTACCAATGGAAGATCTAAGAATCCAGTCGTTGTTCATTCAGTGAAGTAATGGACTTACTAGTGCAAGAGTAAGAAGAAAACAAGAGAGTAAGAGTCATTCTTCCTTGTTCTTTATATAGGCTGCCAGCAAAAAATATGGCCCAGGCTAAAGGTGGATCTTTCCACCTCAAAAGATCTGAGTTAAAGGTGTACTTTCTCATCTCGAAGATCCAAATTAGAAATGAGTCTTTCTATTTCAAATGACTGAATTAAGGGGAAAAAAAAATCCCTCATAGGTATGCACTGCCATTAGGGTTTTAATTAATTCCAAATGCTATCAAGTTGACAACCAAGAGTAGAATCGTGCTTAGAGCCTAAAATTCATGGAAAACAAACAAACAAACAAACAAACTCCCAACTCTTCTGAAACTGGGAAATAGAAAATATATTTAAAAAGAAGCATTGAAAAAATTAACTCAATTCCAAATTAATTAAACCTTTGTTTCAAAATCAAAACCACAAATGCATTCCTGAGTTCATGGTTAACTAAGTTCCATTTGTATATATAATATTGGTAAGTATTTATTTGGTTTGATTACTTTAGACGCTGGAGTCCAAGTTAGTCTTAAGTTTGTTATATCTCAGGTTGGAACTGAACTCAGTGTTTCTTCTTCCATCTTTATAGTGCTAAGACTGCAGGTTTATAGTGCATAGATTCTCCTGTGAGCAGCAGTCTTCTTAATTACAGAAAGTAGTTTATGTATTTCTACATACTTTTTATATATAAAATTTAGTATAATAAATTTGAATATAGATTAATTAAATCAAGTGAGATTTTTAACAGGATTATTATGTAATGATAGGATCTTGGGTAAGTAACAAGACATATTTCTAAACTTTCCATATTTTAAAATTATAACTGTCAAATAACAATATCCAATATGGCTACTCACAGTATTTTATACAGTAAAATATAAATTCAGTTTAAAGATATTTTAAGATGATAGAAACTACATTTTATATAATGGTTGCATATAATTTTATGTCAGGAACATAGAGCACACACACACATACATACATTATTCATATACACATACATATACACACTCACACACATATACACACACACATATATATGTATGTATATATATACACAAATATATATGTATGCATATATATATAAATATATATATGACAACAGACAGACAAAAAACACTGGGCATGGTTATTCTAGGTACCTGAGGGATAGACATGGATTAAATTAGGGGCCATTCTCAATTAAATAATGAGTTAAAAGCCAGTTTGAGAACATAAGATTACATTTCACAATGTTATGAATAGAAACACACACACACACACACACACACACACACACACAAATTTATACACTTTTTACTATGTAAAAAGCAAAGAATTAGGAATCACCATTGTAGCATTAAATGTAAGATTACAATATATGTGCATTGAAATATGTACTTCTAAATTTTTACAAAAAGAGAACAAAAAGTCCCCCAATTTTATTGTTCAAGGATTAACCATTGACAAATCTTTGGAATTTATTATAATATTGGTTTCTAAACTTATTTAATTTTGTTATTTGTAAGCTCTCTGACAATATTTCCTACTCTCAAATTCCATTAAAATCTTATGGTTATCTTCCTCTTGCTGTTGGGAAACAACTTTTTAAAAATAACTTCTTTCTAATGTTTTTTTTAAGTTTTAAATAAATGATATTTTCCCCAAAATATTATATCAAAATCAGTTATTTTTTTACTCTCCTTGATTTGTACAGTATCACTTTATTATTTGTGCAGGATCAATTTATTTTGTTTCATCAGTGCCTGCTCCTTGACTTATTCTCAGTCCCGTTAATTATACAGCTGAGGGACCTTGTGACATTACAGGCCAGAATGCAGCCAGCTAAGACAAGACACTTCTGAGCAGAAGAAGGGTGCTAGTCAATATCCTTCCAGACTCATATCTTCCTCTACCATGACTGGGAATCAGGTATCTCATGCCACATGATGTAGCTATGGAAGAATAGAAACTTTCTGTTCTGGAAGTCAGCCTCAGAAAAGTGGAGGTCAGGCATCCTCCCACAGAGTTCAAAAAACTATTATATCCTAACCTGTGAAGATGAGGTCTCTTCTCATCTCTGTGTGCAGAAAACTAACTTATGTAGCATCTTTAAGAGAACTAATAAAAGTAGCTGAAGTTTGAGAGTCCACCATAAAAGTTTCCAGACTTGCTGTGAAATTCATTTCAATGAAAAAGAGATGGATTTGAGCTAAGTCACTGAATGGCTTAATATGCAGATAATCTAATTCTTTTTTATTACCACAATATGAACAAAACTAAAATTTCCTCTATTCTAAGACAAATCCAAACAAGATCTCTGATCTCTACCCTCCACTAGTGCTTATTTATAGTTACATATATTTCACTTTGATCATTGCAATGTAGTCTAGCAGGATGTAGACTACTCAGTATTTCCGGAAAAGGAAACTATCTGTACTGGGCCATACATTTGTTCTGGATGAATTTCTATTTAACAGTATCTAAAAGATCAAGCAATCTAAGCCAATTGGCTCCTCATGAAGAATCCCAAGTACCTCATGTGATTTCCTTGGCAAGTCTTCAAATTGTCACATTACTGCTGAACTCACTGCTACCTGCCATCACTTATTGGCTGCCTTTTGCCTTGTGAGTTGACCTTGACATTGCTACAGGACTAATAGTTGCTGGCAATGCTAGAACTTTCTGAGTGGTCCTCACTACTTTTGTTAGTCCTACCCTTTTTGTGATAACTAAGAATAGTGGGAAAAAGAAGTTGTTTTGACCTAACTTATAATGCAGTGTCACCCTTAGTATTTTCTAATAAATGATGATCAGTTGATCCTAAGATCATGACTAGGCCTAGAGGCATACCTAAATTCTAACTCATACTGGCTGGTAGGAATTAAGTACCTAAAACTTTCTAGGGCCTCCATCTTGATAACCTTAAAATCAGGTAAGAGGTGAGCTGTCACTAGTAGAGATAGGGGTCTGAATGCAATTTTGGAGTCAGGAGAAAACAAAACATAGTAAAATCAAAATGAGAAAATATGAAGGTAAGAAAGACCCGTCATTGCAAATATGAGCTTTGGGTGATTCGGACTGATAGAAAATTTGGAATATTAGTGGCTTAGAGAAATAAGAAAAATCACTGTAAATGTAGCTGTCATCAATATATCAGAAGCAGTATGACCACAGCCAGGAGAATTTTCTCTGGATCTAGTTAATTGAAAACATTTCCTGTGATTGCTAAGTAGGACACTTACACTTTATTATCTATCATCTCATCCAAAGCAAAGGGAATGTGAAGGCAGGAAAATCTCAGACAAAGATAGCATGATATAAAAGACCTGGACAGTTACAGTTATATATTTGCTGAGCATGACTGGGCTCTTTCATATACGAACTCATGGACACTGTGACTGTAAGCACAATACATTCAAAAGATCAAGCCAATCAAAATTTGTGCATGGGTGGTATATGAGCACATAAACAGACTGACAGAACCCTGGGAGAGACATTACTTATGTGATAATATCCAGAAAAGACACTATATAGGCACATTTACACAGAAACCATAATGAAGTTTTTAATAGGTTATATCGGTGAATTTGGGACTATTTTTTATATCTTAGACTGAAGCACAAAATAGGAAACATTAGAATAAGACAATCAGAACATGACAAATGTAAAGAAGAATCTTAATGAAAAACAAAGTCCTATAAATCTTTATTTCTTAATCCACTCAAGTTTATTGAACAGAACATCATGGACTAGTGGCCTGTAAACAGTAGGAATAAATTACAGTTTCAAAAACCCCAGTACATGCAATGTCTGGTATGATCTACTTCCTGATTCTCCGTGCTGTGCCCTCATGTAGTTGAATGGGCAGTGGAGCTCACCATAACCTGTTCAGTAGTGGCAGTGACCTCATTTTTGGCAGTTTGGATCAAAACAACCTAATCAAGTTCTGAGCTTCCATCTTCCACTGCCATCATACTTGGTGTCAATATGTGCACACACGGACTAGAGCATAGGCACATCATGGACTAGAGCGCAGGCACATCAACCTGTCTGAAGTATCTGTAGTGCACCTCTGTGAGTGTACTAAAGAGATTTTTTGTGTTGTAAATCTCTAAATAAATTATGCCATCATCCTATGCATTCAGTATTAAAATTGAAGTGGTCCCTTAATGGGTCTCCCTACCTATGTCACTGGCCAGTCTCTAATCTTCACCTGCCTCTGAGACAATATATTCTTTAAGTATAAGTTGGGGTTAGGGAAATAACTCAGTGTTCAGGCATGGGGACATTTTAATCTTCAGTTTTTATCTCTAATAGCCTTGTAAAAAATGTGTGGGTCCAGAAGTATACTCTGCAAACTTAGTGCTGGGAGGAACGATACACATCAATTGTAGTGGTTCTGTCTAACTGAAAGAATGGTCTCCAGGTTAAGTAAAAGACCATGTGTCAAAATACAAAATGTAGAGGGGTAGAAGTAAACTCCTGCCATCATCTCCTAGTCTCCACACGTGAACACGCATGCACATGCATAGCGTACCACCTCACAACCTAGCAAAGTATTAGTTCATTATTGGTATATTTCTGCAGCAAAATCCCAGTACAATGACACCTCTCCAGGGACACTGCTCTGATGACATAATTTAAAAGGCATCCATCAGCATGCACTCTGCCTACTTAACCAGTATATTCCTTAGCTTCTAACTATAACTCCAGCAACACAAGACTTAACTTATTTTTCATCAGGAGAATAACCATATCTCGTCAGTTCAGTGTTTTGTTCTGTTTTTTTATTTTTTAACTTACTCACTTTACATCCCACTCTGTCTGTTACCTGCTCCCACAACCCTTCCCCTACATCTGCCTCCCCTTCTCCTTTGAGCTGGTGGGGCCCTCTCTGGGTATCTTCCCACCCTACCAGGTCAAGTCTCTGCGAGGCTAGGAACTTCCTCTCACACTTAGGACAGACAAGATAGTCCAGCCAGAAGAACATATCACTTGTATAGACAACATTTTTTGGTTGTTCTGTATGTTCTACTGGTTTAGTACCCACAAGAAGTTCAAGGAACACATCTGCTACATATAAGCAATGAGATCTAGGTCTAACTTGTGTATGTTCTTTGGTTGGAGGTTCAGACTTTGAAAGCTCCAAGTGTCCAGGTTGTGTCGGTCCTTCTGTGGAGTTCCTATGACCTTTGGACCCTGCAATCCTTCCTCCTATTCTTCTATAAGAGTCCCCAAGCCAAATCCAATGTTTGGCTATGGGTGTCTGTATCTATCTGAGTCAGCTGCTGGGGAGAGCCTCTCAGAGGACAACTTGTTCCAGTCTGGAAGCATAACAGACTATCCTTAATAGCACTAGGGATTGGTGCTTACCCATGGCATGGGTTTCATATTGGGCTGGTTATTGCTTGCTATCTGAAGTTGACACAGTGGAGTTTCTGCTCCATCCCCTGTGACTGTATTTCTTGTAGACAGGACAAATTTGAGGTTGAAAGTTTTGTGGGTAGGTTGGTGCTTGTATCACTCCACTCGGTTTCCTGCCTGGCTACAAGAGGTGGCCTTTTCAAGTTCCGTATGTCCAATGTACTGAATTACAGCTAGGGTCATCCCATTGATGCTTGAGTGCTCCATTATTTCAGGTCTCTGTCTTGTCCTGGAGATGTCCCCGACCACTTTACCCCCATTAGTTGCAGATTTCCATTAGTTTTCATGGCCATCTGGCCATCTCTCTTGCCCTTCCTCATACCTGATCCTAAAACCCAACTCTTTGCCCATCAGTACTCCCTCCCATTTCCTTCCCTCTGTCTGCCTCTTATGACTATTTTATTCCTGTTTCTAAGTGAGATTCGAGCTTCCTTGCTTGGACCTTCCTTCTCATCTAGCTTCTTTGGGTCTGTGGAGTGTAATATGGTACCTACATTTTATGGCTAATATCCACTTACATGAGTACATATCATGCATTCCTTTTGGACTATGTTACCTCACTCAGAGTGATTTTTCTCAGGTTATATCCATTTGCCTGAAGAAAAAAAAACCATAATATCTTTGTTTTTATTAGCTGAATACTATTGCATTGCATTATGTGGATGTACCACATTTTCTTTATCTGTTCTTCAGTTGAGGGACATCTAGGTTGGTTCCAGTTTCTGGCTATTATGAATAAAGCTGCTATGATCATAGTTGAGCAAGTGTCTTTGTAGTGTGTTGGAGCCTCTTTGGGGTATATGCCCAGGAGTAGTATAGCTGGGTCTTGAGGCAAGTGAGGTTTCATATAATGTACTCTAATATATATTTGTGGATCTCAGGTACAGAAAATCAGGCTAATCATAAAACTTGTTTAGCAATGAGTAGCCCATACATGATCCTTGTATATTATTTATGTGTGCATCTAGCTGATTGCTTGTTCATTATTCACACACTCACTGAATCTTCTAAGTATACAGACAATATATTGAAAATCTGTAAATATGGCAACTATCTAGGAATTAGAATAATTCCTATCCTCTCCAACTTCCTTTCCCTCACACACTCAATTAAAGAGTAGAGCCAATCTCTCATCTATCTATTTAGGGATGTATTTCCAGCATATGGTTTTCTGGGACTATCTTGTTGTTATTGCTTTTGTTAAGTATCTTATTTTTAAGATCCATTCATGTTGTTGCTAACTGAGTTTCTTTGTTTTGTGGTTAATATTATTTTACGTAAACACACATAATTAATTATTTCTCCATTTCCTTGTTAGCAAGCATTTGGTAGCCTCTAATCCTTTGAATGTCTTCTTCACAAGAAATGAACTTCATGTGTCTGATAAAACATAGAAAATATTGAAAATTTGCAAAAAATCCAACTGTGGTAAATGTGAGTCTACCTATAAATGTGGAATCACTGGATCAATGGATTTTCTTGTGGTCTTGTCTTGTAATTTTATTTCCAATTGCATACCATACTCAAAGCCAGAATAAACTATTTCATTTTAAAATCTGATTTTTAGATGTTCAAACATTAAGTGACTACTCTCTGAGTGAGAGTTCTTTCTTTTTTGCATAAAACAAAATATGCCATATTTCTCCGACAAATGAACATAGAAGCTGGAGAAATGGCTGAGCAGCTAAGACAGCTTTGTGCTTTTGCAGAAGACAGCAGTTTGGTTCCTAGTGGCCACATCAAGTGATTTCTTACTACCTATAATTCTACTCCCAGAGGACCCAATAACTTCTTCTGGACTCACTTATTCACAAACCTATACACAAAAACACACATGTTTAGTCAAAAGTAGCCCTTAAAACATCATTTACCTTGCCAGGTGGTGGTGGCGCATGCCTTTAATCCCATCACTTAGGAGGCAGAGACAGGCAGATTTCTGAGTTCAAGGCCAGCCTGGTCTACAAAGTGAGTTCCAGGAAATCCAGGGCTACACAGAGAAATCTTGTCTCAAAAATAGGAATTTACCTCTGTGTTAGGCAAAATAATATAGGCGGTAAGAAGATGGGTAGA
This sequence comes from Montemys delectorum, assembly GCA_019843815.1. NCBI lineage: Eukaryota > Metazoa > Chordata > Mammalia > Rodentia > Muridae > Montemys > Montemys delectorum. The sequence goes on along the minus strand of JADRCD010144273.1, from coordinate 34,623 downwards.
GTCTATATTCTCTCTAGGAGCAAGAAAAAGCCCTGTTGATACTTACTAATGTGCCTCTGTTTATGGAGAAGTACAGAGCATTTTAGAATAAGTTACAAGGAGACTTACTTTTCTTAGAAGATGAAGGTGATATGTACTGGTGCTTTGCATAGATAATTACCCCAAAATTCACAAAGCAGAGCTATGCATGATTTTGCCTAAGAGAGATGGTTGATGGGCATGATGAAACAGGAATGCTGCTGCCTCAGAATTTGGCCTGAATGTTTTCCTCTTTCAAAGTTTAAATAGAATTCTGAGCCTCAAGGAAGGAATTAAAATTCTAAGCAGCCATCCATCCTGATGTTCCTTCTGGTTTCTTATCCCAGTTCAGACCTCTGCTTTGCTAAAGCAACACACATAGTTATCATCAGTTTCTAGTGACAGGCTTACTGACCAGAAACGCATACAGCCTGATAAAGGCACTACCTTTGAACTAAACCACAGTAGGTATGAATACTGCTAAGAATGCAGTCTCCAGAACACAATCTAGTAGGCAAACCATACATGGGATTGGGTCTTCACCAACAGAAAATTCTGCACCTCTATAATATGAGTTAAATAAAAAATAATAATAACCATGACAACAGAGTGTTTAACTCTAATCATGTATGTTTCAGTTTTTCAAATATCTATATGCTATTTTCTCCAGGTCTAATCCTGTTTCATTTTTATATTGCCTTCAACTCACTATGCTAAGCAAAATAAAAGCCTGTGAACGTATTAAATAATGAAAATGTCAGCTTAATAGACAATAATCAACAAGAATTTTTCAAAATTTATCATCTATTGATTTTATGATCTAAAATTGGATCTAAAATTTCAAACATTAAAAAAGATAAACCATTCTTTCCCTAATTCAATAACAGTGGTCAGGGCTTCTGTCCATTGGTTGGGTGTGACTATCTGCCTCTGACTCTTTTAACTGCTTGTTGGATGTTCTAGACTGTGGTCATGCTAGGTCCCTTTTTGTGAGCACTCCATAGCTTCAGTGTTAGTGTCAGGCCTTGGGACCTCCCCTTGAGCTGGGTCCCTCTTCATGCCCAACACTGGACATTCCTTTCCTCAGGCTCCTCTCCATTTCCACCCATGTAATTCTTTCAGACAGAAACAAACATGGGTCAGAGTTGTGACTGTGGGATGTCCCCTGCCTCATTTGATGCCCTGTCTTCCTGCTGAAAGTAAGCTCCACAGTTCTCTCTCCACTGTGGGGCATTTCATCTAAAGTCCCTTCCTTTGATTCCTGAAAGTCTCTTACCTTCCAGGTCTCTGGTGCATTCTGGAGAGTTCCCTCCAACCTCCTATTTTCTGAGGTTGCCTGTTTCCATTCTTTCTGCTGGTCCTCAGGGCTCCAGTCTTTTTCCCTCACCCAATAACAGATCAGGTTCCCTTCTCCACTGCCACTCCCTTCCCCAACCCCAGCCCCTATCCACTTTCCTGCCTAAGTCTCTCCCTCCCTTCCCACTTGTGCTTGCTTTCTTCTCTCTCCCAAGTGATGCTGAGGAGTCCTCACTTGGGCACTTCAGTTTGAGTCCTGTGGACTGGATCTTGGGATCTTGGGATCTTGGGTAGTCTGTACTTTTTTTTTTGGGGGGGGGGCTATTATCCACTTATTAGTGAGTACATACCATGCTTCTCCTTTTAGGACTGAGTTACCTCACTTTGGATGATATTTTCTAGTTCCATCCATTTGCCTCCAAAACCCTGTAGGAGGATCAGCAGTCTCAATTAATCTGGACCCCCAAGATCTCTCAAACAGTGGACCACCAAACAGGCAGCATACACAAGCTGATATGGGGCCACCAACACACATACAATGGAGGACTGCTGGGTCTGTGTTCATTTAGAGATGATGCACCTAACCCTCAAGATACTGGAGACCCCAGGGAGTTTAGAGGTTATGTGGGGTGGGGGGTGGGGACATCCACATGGGGACAAGGGGGTAGGGAGGAAGTATGGTATTTAGAGCAGTGAGAAATAAAATATGGAGTGTAAAATAAACAAATAAATTAATTAAAAAAAAAGATAAACCATATGAACCATGCTTGAGACGAAAAAGCATTGTACCTGTATAAGTATTTATAGTCCATACATGCATACTTAGGGAATCATGAATTAATATGTATACCTTTCTTACTTATATTTTGGATATAATACTTTTTCCTCCAAAACCTTAACTTAGAAATTTTAATTTGCTCAGTTCTATTATAAAGCCTATGCATGGCCTTCTAATATTCTTTGTGAAACTATTTGACAATAACAAACTTGTTCTCCTTTAATCCTTGAGACAAACAGTAACTTCTATTTATTTAAGTCTTAGTTTCTGACTAATAGTATTCAAAGGGTCATATTGTGAAATGAAAGCTTAACAAATGTCCCGTTTGGAATATCAATGAGTGACTTTTAGTCATCAACACGGAAAACCACAAGAATACTTTTAAAAGACAAATACTAAACTATCCCAGAGCTCATCTGAAATAAATGAAATTAAAGAACATTCACTGGCAACACTCTGGCTTACAGCTTGTTTCAAGTCAGGGTAGAGCAGTTTCAAATCTGGTAGGAACCTGTCTTAGTTTTGAGGTTTTGTTTTTGTTTTTCTTATAGTTAGAATTACTCTGATAAAAGCACTTTAAGAGGTAAAGGGCTTATTGTAGCTCAGTGTTCAAGGTAAAGTTTCTCATGGCAGGAAAGTTAAGGCAGCTGGAGTTGAAAGCAGCTGGTCACAGTATATCCAAAATCAGTAGTAAAGAGGAATAAGTATCTAGCCCCTTCTCTCCGTTTCATTCATTCTGAGACCCAGCCTATAAACTGGTGCCTCCCACACGAGGGTGGGTCTTTCCTTCTCCATTAACCTGAGACTTTCAATTACTTCTATGGAGACTCCCTTAGAGGAGATGCTGCATCTGCCAAGTTGGCAATTGAGATTAACCATTATTGAGCCTTATATCTCTTCACAAAGTAGAAATCACTCATAACCAACCCATTCCAAAGAAAATGAGATCTGGAAAATTGGTTTTTATTTTCTTTACAACAAAGAAAGCCATGGAGTCCATGGATTTGGGCATACTTTTAGATGCTGCTTTTACACTGTTCTGTTCATTCCTCAGAAGCAATTCCTCCCAGAAAAGAAATGTTTATGGCCATCCTAAAACTAGAGAAAGATAAAAGCAATACATTGCTGAGTCAGAGTATTTGCTTCTTATGAATTCCTTAGAGGTACTGTTCCACCATGACAATTTATATGCTCATATCATGATACATGCATGCTCAAATACAAATACAGAGATGGTTGTGATATACCTGGAGATGATGTAGTCTGCAGAAAGCAAATACAAAATCTCTTGCACATAATTTAGTTATGTTTAAATTTTCCAGGCAATTGTTAATATTTCTAAAAGATCAGTTTACCTGTTTGATAATTATCAGTTTAAAAGATCAGTTTACCTGTTTGATAATTGTCAGTTTATCATTGCCTTCTTTGTTTTTCACCTCTCTCCTATATGAAGGAATAGATGAGTGGCTGTCTAGTGGAAGAGGGGGATTAAGGACTTGTAGTCAGCCTATATCTGTCAGGGCTCTTTGTGGGAACAGGACCTGTAGATTGAATATTTACCAACAGAGGGTTTTTTAGATCAGCTTACCTGATATGGTCTTGTAATGTAATAGATGGGAACACAATGCCTTCCCAGTCTGTGAGGCTGGGTACCAAAGCAGTTCCAATCTGCGGCTGACTGCCTAGAGAGCTGCTAGTCTTTACTCCATGTTGGAAATAGACAGAAGGTGGATTCTAATGTTAGCAAAGAGATATGATGACAGCAATGGAGGCTGGTGAGCTTACTAAAGAGAACAAGGCAAGCAGGAAAAGCAAAAAAAAAAAAATCCTTTAAGACTTCCCTTTGCCTGGCTACCATCTGAAGGCATTGCTCACATTTAGAGTAAATCTTCTCACTTCAAGTAAGCTTATCCAAAAAAATCACTCACCGGCATGCCCAGGAACTTGCATTTGAGCTGATGTTACATCCAGTGAGGTTAATATCCAAGATTAAACTACATTAGCAAGTTTTATATAATTGAGAAACAATTACATCATTTTCTCCCCCCTCTTCTTCCTCTAAGCCCTCATTGCTTCCCCAACTCCCTTTCAAACTCATGCCCTCTTATTATTTAATTATTATTGTTTTCATATACATACACACATACTGAAACATATACATTGACCCCCTGAATTCATTTGGTGTTGCTTGTGTGTACATATTTTAAGGGATGAGTAGCGCTTGGGATTGGATAATTACTGAGTATGCTCATCCCTGGTGAAGACTAGCTCTTCATCTTTTAGTGGATTTCTCCATGGAATTCTCTAGCTAAATTGGCATATCAACTGGTATTGTCTTCGTTCAGGTTTTGTTTCAGCAACCACGTTATTGAGATTCCATGGATGTAGCTCCCTTCTCATATATAGAAGCCATGATCTTACAGCATTGTTCCTGGATCTCTGGGTCTCACAAGCTTTGTAGCCCTTCTTATATGTTTTTTGATCCATAGCTGAAAGGTGCATGTTATAGCTTGCCTTTGTTTGCCTTCCACAAGTTAAGGCAAGTCTCTATTGCTGAAGATACCACAGAATTTGGTAACGGGACTTGAAGGTACTGAACAGGATGTAACCCAAAAGCCTTCTGGAAGAGTAACTTTCATGGTACTGAAAGGTACTGTGCATGATACAAAGGAAGGAATGGTCTGACCACATTTAAAGTTAGTTTAGAGATGGGGCTGGACATCTCAAAATCTGTTTCTGTCTGCATTCTGTAATGCACTAGTTGTGGCTTTCTGTAATGGTCCACATATTCTGATTCTGAAATGGAGATACAGAGAGAGAGAGAGAGAGAGAGAGAGAGAGAGAGAGAGAGAGAGAGAGAGAGAGAGAGAGAGAGAGAGAGA
>JADRCD010144273.1:0-29639 GCA_019843815.1 Montemys delectorum | reverse complement strand
AGAGAGAGAGAGAGAGAGAGAGAGAGAGAGAGAGAGAGAGAGAGAGATTTGAGTAAGGAGTAACAGCAGCAACACTATGTTCAGCTGGGGGTTATTGGCTAAATTTATAGTAGCAGGTACGATTTCACTCATGTTAAGCAGGCCCTGAGTCTAATTAGACAGCTCTATGTTAGAAGCCAGATACAAAGGCCACTATTACATCTTTAGGGATAGCTTGCTGTACTGATCATTTTTGTGGCTCTTGAGTGTCACAGCTGGGTAGGATGGTTGCAGAATTTCTTTCCTTTGTACCTTGCATAGTATATCATTCAGTACCATGGAAGTTAGTCTCCCAGAAGGCTTTTGGGTCATATTGTGCTCAATTCCTCCAAGTTTTGTTACCAAATTCTGTGGTATCTTGAACAATGGAGACTTCACCTAAACTTCTGGAAGGTAACCAAGGACAACAGCAATAGCCTATATTGCTTGGGGGGTCATTTGAATAAATAATTCTACCAATAACTGAAAAAAATGTTTTTCATGATTAGTACTGGGGTTTCTATTAGATAGTACATGGCTCTTGGAGGAAGTTTTATCACCCCAAGTGGGATAATTTAATTTAAAACTGACATAGTTTAATTTAAACTATACACAAACACACACACACACACACACACACACACACACACACACACACACACACGTGTGTGTGTGTGTATAATTTTAAGCAAATATAAAATAATATGATCCCTTATGGTTTTTGCAAGTATCTTTAGTGTTTTTCATCTCTCTTCCTCCTTTTCCTTCTGAATTTACCTCCACAAACAACCCACCCTGCATCATTAAAACCACTAAAGAGAGGAAGAACTATGAAGATGATATAAAGAAATGTAGGACTATGATTTATTCTCTTTCCTATGTTGGTAAACTCAGTATTATGATATTAGCTAATCTATCAGTTTGTCTTAGTTCTCACACTGGCTGCTATATAATTGCATGAAGTGGTTAAATTCAACTACTCCTCTGTCTGCATATTCACATATCATTGTCGTCTTTTTGATAAAAGTTTGTGTATACAGCAGGCAAGATGTGTTGGGAATTATATCCTACCTACCAGCAGTTCCACACCCCATTAGCCACAGCTAACTAGTGACTAATGGGCACCTCTCTGTAAATGGCCTAGCTCCCTCACCCTCCAGTTAGAACAATTCTGAGGCACATGTTCAACATTGATTCCCAGATCTGTGTAGGACATTTGTGTTCCAGTTGCCAATATTGTCAATGTGTCTGATGGTATGCACTCTGTAGGCAGTTTTCTCTACTCTGAGTCATTTCTCCATTGAGTTCCTTTGATGCAGTTCTATAACAAAGTATTTGTTCTTGAATCCTTGTGTGTTTGTCAGCTTCCCATTACTGTAACAAAATACCCTAGCTAATCAACCATGCAGAGTAAAAGTTTATTTTGACTCATAGTCTTGGGAGTTTTAGTCCATGGTTGGCTGCACCCATAGCTTTGGGCTTGTGGTAAGAAGTAAATACATCATGGTAGTGAAAACATAGGACAAAAAACTCTTTACACACGGCAATAAGGATATAAAATAAAAAGAGATGAAACATGAGGATTTTATAGTCCCCATCAAGGACATACTACCAGTGATCTAAAACTCACTCCTGAGATTCATCTTAAAGTTATGCTACCTCCCAGTATCACCACGGGCTAAGAACCACACATAATATGCATGGGACTTTGAAAGGCATCTTATAATAATAACAGCTTATACCAGGATTTGCTTCTGAGTGAACTGAATAAATACAAAAACAAGGGGGGGGGGCTGGAGATATGAACAGTTAAGAGTACTGGCTGCTCTTTCAGAAGACTGGGATTCAATTCTTAGCACCCACATAGCAGCTCACAGCCATCTGTCTAGTTTCAGCAAATCTGACACTTCCACCTAGTCTCTATTTACATGTTGTACAGACAGGCAGGATAAACTTTCATTAACATGAAATAAAATAATAATTAAAACAAGAGGACATAGATGAAGAAGGGGTAGTAAGCAATTATGAAATAATGTGTCACAATCTATTATCACATTCAGAATGAGAGACTGTTGTAATATATGAGTTATGTGATAATGGTTTTATTCAAGATTTCTAGATTAGGTGTATAGGATTTGACCATTTTAAGTGTGAAGTGTCTGTGTAGAGAAGAATACAGTAGAAGTCTCAAAGCAAGAGAAACTACAAAAACACAGTCTCAGAAGCAAGAGGCACTATGTGATGTTTAAAGAGTTGAAAGCAGGTAGAGGTGGTTATAATAGGGGACTGAGCATAAGGAAGAGACGATAAGGAGGACTAAAGAGGGAGATGAGGGGTAGGAGAAACAAAAGACTCTGGGAGCTGAGCCAAGAAGACTTTTCTTTTTGCAAGGACCATAAAGAGGTATTGTGCGGAACTCAGCAGGGCAGGACTGGGACTGTTGGCTGTTTCAAGAAGATCCTCGCTACCAAGGTGCTAGAATGGACTGCATATGTTGAAAGGAAAAGCTGGGAGAGACAGTAACAGCATATGGCAGAAATCTGTGCATGAAACAATATGAATCTGCACTATGTTCATGGTAGAGACAGTGGCAAAGAAAGAGTGAATCATAATCAAGAGGACTGTTCCAGGAAAGGTAGAATTTAGGATTCCAGGTGTCTGTCAATGGTGACTGGGGCAGTTGATGGCTATCCAGTTCCTGAAGTTGATAGTCATTGAGGAAAAAGACAGGCTAAAATGTCAAAATATAAGCAAAGCTTTGGATAAATTGAAGACCTGTCAGATATTCACAGAGGACTAAAGACCTCGCTTTAGGAAAAAAAAAATAAGATAGAGACATAGAATACCCAAAGATACACAAATAGATGGCCCTGCTACATGAGAATCTGATGCATGAGAAAAATGTTGCCAAACATGGGAGTGTGGATTACAGAAGCAGATGGATAATGTGTTGGCACTAGGGACTGGCTCCATACAGGAAGCAACCTCAGATCAGGTCCCCAGTACTCATACAATGCAAAGTGTGTCAGTGAACATCTATAACTCCTGGATTTGGGGGAAGGGTGGACATTAGAGGAGCCCTAGAGATTCACTGGCCAGCCAGTTTGGCTGAAATAGGAAGTTCCATGTCCAATGAGAAACTGTCTCAACAAATCAGGCAGAGAAGCAATTGAGAAAGTTATCTCAGCATCAGGCTCTAGCCTCCATACATGAACCAGTATACCATCATATACAGATACTCCACACATAAACACAAAATATACAAATAGAGAAGAAAAATTCAATATATACATCTCATGCTGGGAGGTGGAGTGCTGGGACTCTCATGGAAAACACCTCCCAACATCCAGTCTAGTGCTCTCAGCACATGTTCTGTCTTATTATGTTCCAATTTGGCTTCAGAGCCTTGCTCAAAATAGGTATATTTGGAGAATAGAGGTTTTCAAGTGCTGCAAAAGCTATTAAAGACAGTGTAGATGTGTATAATCTGACGTAGTTGAGAGGGGGGCATCTGAGAAAATTTATTTCTCTGTAATAAGTGTCATAGTCAGGCTTTTATGATAGACTACAGAAGACTGGATGAGATATAAAAGCAGAAAGTTATTTCCCATACCTCTGAAAGTTGGAAGTCCACTCTCAGACTGTTAGAATATTTAGTGCTGATGAACTCACTATATGTTCACATATGAGGAAGAGGGCTAGAAAAGTCCTTGAGCATCTTCTCATGCTACAACTGTATTGATGAGGACTCCAGGCTTAGAACTAGGTCCATCCCAATAGCCTACCTCAGGGCACCATATCATCATGTGACTTATATAGATGATAGAAACTGCATAAATATGATTACTTCCTCTCACTGAGTGAAGAAATTGATGCTGAAAGTTTTAGTTAAATCATGAAAGCTATGCTACTTCTAGACACATCATGATAATAACAAAACTCCACTTAGGTATGTATGCATCCTTATTTATTCCCCTCTTTCTTCACTTACCAATACTGCACAGTTCACCTTCCATGGCATTCCTTCAAAGTCAACTGTGAAATAGATTCCAAACTGCTGCTAATGGTTTCTAATCAGCCTTTGTTGGAGAGTCTGTTTTTTCCCCCTCCTATTCATTTACAGAGTATTTGATCTGCTTCAAAAAATTTGATTTTAATGCTAAAATTAAAATAAACGCCTTTGTCTTTGTCAGCAGAGATGAATATCCTTTCAGGGAAAACATAAAAATGTGTCTGCATTCACGGTTAGGAATGTTCTCTTCCTTCGCCCCCTTGTTCCTATCTTTCCCTGTCTTCCTAGACACACACATACACCACACATGAGGTGAGGCATAGCTCCCATTATCTAGTGTGCTTATGGTCTAGAACATCTCTGCACATAGCAAATGAATAAGTACCAACTGAACAGCTGCTGCTAGGGGAAATGCAAGATTGAGGTCCTGTTAGCTCATGGACTCATTTGGGTTAACTGATCAACACATAATCACATATAAAGTCACATTATTCAATACTAATTTTGATGCATGTATTAGCCAGATTCTACAGAGTGGCAGTTCTAACAAAACCTAGGAAGTTGATAGTGTGCCTCTCAGTGTTAGGATACAGTTCTGAGAATGTGAGAACTGTCTGGATTAAGTTCTGGCCTCCAAGGCTTAAGAGTCTTAAGTTCTGATGGCCAAAGTTATGAGAACAAGAAGAATGTCTCATGTCTAGCAGAGAGCAACACAGAGAGGAGACAGGGAGACAGAGAGAAATGCCTTTTATCTTTCTCTATTTGGAGGTTAGTGGACAACTACAGATCCTTGCCCATTCTACAAACTGATCTGGTTCTGAGTGACACACTCACTCTCTGCCTGTGTAGTTCTGCCTAGGTACCCAGCCATCTGGAAGGTGCCAGCACCACTGAGAAAAGATTTCTATTCATTCCATCAGCGTGTGCACCTATCTTCCCTGGATACAACCTTATAGACGCCACTTCTGTAGAGACTGCTCATTCTTAACAACTTGACACTTCAAAGGGACTGTCTTTCACACGGACCAGAACACCGGTGCCTGTGTTACTTCTCCAGTTCTTGTTTTGTTGGGAAGGCATGTCGGAGCCTTTTCGTAGGAATGACTGATAGCACTTCCACACTTCCTCATGGGCCAGTCTACATGGCAACTTCACCAACAACTTATGCAAAAGCACAAAAGGAATGTGGCACTAATAGACCACAAAGAGTATAGTTTTCAGCAGTCTGTATCTGAAACAAGAAAGCAGAATGCAGCCTGGCTCTGGTCCCATTGAGAATGTTTCATTCTTCTTGGAGGATGCAAATATTCTCCCTTAACACCTGTCTAAAAATGATCAGCAACAATCTCCGGTGTTTATTTAATGTTTCAAGTATGTAGACAAAAACAAAAGTATGAGATACATGACTAATGAGGATCAATTTCACATGTGTATGTATGTATTCATGTGTGTACACATATGTGTGAGTATGATAAATATCCATGCTACTCCAAACACTGAATGGTGGTCACAGTGATGTATCAGAAACTGTCCCATGCCTGAATACACAGTGTGGACAGATAGCATGTTCTACATGGAGAATGATTCATGATGACTGTGCTTTAAATTTCAAATGTGTAAGATTGGTAAGCATATAGCAAGCAAAAGCAAGAGACCAAAAAAGTACAAAGTAGCAGATAAATAGCAAAACATCATGAAATCAGGCACTTATAACATCCAATAGGACAGGGAATCCCTACTGAAATCATCTGTCGAGGGTTCCTGATTGATTGAGAGTCCCAGGAAGGGAGCATCTCTTCATGGATGAGCTTCCAGCTTCTTGTTCCCACAGTAGGCACTTTATTAACATGGGCAAAACAATAATTACTTCTGTTGAAAATGGTTTGCCCTTAGCTATTTGAAAGTGTGTGATGTTTTCCATGCCTTTCTTGTTTATTGTTTTGCTTTCTCCTTGTTGCAGCGCTAGAGAGTGCCAGAAAAGCCTTGTTAGAGGACACTTAAATGTTCATGAGTTTGGGACAAGGGGGGACTCCTTTCTTAGAGTCTACTTTCAACAAGTGAAACAATGCATGACCATTTATCACTATAATTTAAATTATATAGTCTTCTATGAAATCTCCTTGAGATAGGATTTGCTGGAAAATATGACAATTATTGGAACTAACATTTGAATGGCATTTTATTTTTGTTAATAATATGCCTCTTTTGAACTACCTTCATTCGTTCAGCTCCTTTTTAATATCTTGTACCTCTTTCCAAAGTGGATTGTCAAACTGATGTTTACATTCTATGTACACCAAGCCTCTATGCAACCCAGGACTAGAAATAAAAAATACAGGGAGATTCTTTGCCTGATACATCACACGTGTGCCACCACATTGGCAAGTAGCTTTTGGCTTTAAAAAAAAAACTTGGGTTAACAAGATGCATGGAAATCATAGCCAACCTTTTTTACAGTGCTCTTCTAACTCCATATTTAGCCTGCAGCATTCAGAGATGTCAGAGTCACTGCAGCTCAGAACACACAGGAGACCAACAGCTAAAGAAACCTTGTCAGCCATATTTCCCATTTCCTTTTTAAAAATTGAAGCACAGAGTATTTATGTGTGAGCTCATTGCTTTCTAATTATCATGCATTGTATAAAGCGGGATGGTTGTCCTGATGCCAGACAAATTCTAGAGACCATAAAGGTTTGGAGCACTTTCCTAAGATATTCATAGCCTTCCTGCTGTCTTCTGGAAGCTTTATCTTAATCCATTCTCATACAGCTGAGATACCACAATGTTGCATCCTTGTTACATGGTCAGGTTCTTTCTAGATATAACCTATGTTTTACCATGTAATAATTGGTTAAACCTCCATTGGGCCTGGATATTCAGAATTTCCTGTAAATACTTATTGAGTATGAGTATTATGGTACAAAGTTACTTGGAGCATATTTAGGGAGTTTATAATATTATAAGTTATTAGCTTTTTCTGTCCCCCCCTCCCCAAATAATGAAGTCTTCTTCATTAGGAACCATTCACCCTCTAGTGGGAGAATTTGGATATTACAGCTGGAGTTCCACTAGCTAGCAAGGCTTCATGGTTGAAACAGTATATGCTGATTTAATTTTTAAAATTATATTTGTATAACTCTCTGTTTTGTGGTGGTTTATTATTAAATATAATCCAATGGAGAAATCTCCTTAAAATGCTAATTTTCTTTCTTATGTTTATAGGCAGGAAAATGCTTAAAGCTATAAAATGCAGTACTAACACTGACTAATAGATTTTTCTTTATGCTCATCTCCGTTTCTCCCTTGTTTAAAGCCAAATAGAAATTGATTGGAAAATGGTTTGAGCATGTTTTACACAGTTAAACAGTAATGGGGGATGTTTTTCCTCCATATGCTTTTTTTTTTTTTTATAAACGGCATTGTTATTTTTAAATCAACTATTGAGTATTAACAGGCAAAATGATTTGTCCAAAATGATCAGAAGATGGTGATCTCAGTACCAATGAATATTGGTCATGAATGTGAGGATACCATAGAAGTTCTGGTCTCTTCCTTGATATTGGGAATTCCTTGTCAATTAAAATGATGAAACTGAAGGATCACTTCAAATTCAAAATGTCCAGAGGTGAAATAAACTGCAGTTCATACAGCTATTTGTCACCCAAGCATTAACCTATTTGTCCTCGTTATGAAATTTGTCACCTTTCCTATGGTATGAATTTAGAGTTAGACTGTCAGGGTGGGAATCTCTTTCGGCTCTATACATTGGACTGACTGATGTGGATGGCATCCTCAGCCACTCTGTACATGCTTGTCTCATCTGTATAGTTAGTGGGTTTGCCTACCTCATAGACTTTTACTTAGTGTAGGGCATGACATAGAACAAGTACTCACTAGAAACTGGTACTCAATCCAATCAGGATTATTAGTAAAATGGGTGCTTTCCTTTGTTTTAACACAGTCTAAAAACAAGACTCCATACTCCTAGGAGTAAATGAATATGTAAATCAAGAGAAAGTTAAGCTTTTGATTCTTGTACCATTACTCATATGTATTTCAGGTCTTTGAAAAAATTACTAATTTTACCATTCATTGATACACTACCATAAGGATGCTAACAGCTGTTATAAGAGACTATTTTGATTTTTCAGAACATATTGCATTACCTCTATTAAGCCTGATTTGTAAAATAATTCCAGTATAATTTAGAAACTATGGCATATTAGAAACCAAAGATTATAAAGTGCAAATGAGATTTCTTCTTCTGCTGACATCATAACAGTTTTTACAAAGCCATTATCTTCTCAGTGGAGACGGATGTCACACCGTCATTATACTCAGATCATAACGAGGTGGGCCATTAGTGTCTCCTTTGGAGACCTTATGGTCTGAGATGTTAATGAGCCCTTAGGGAACCTTAAATCCTGAAATGGTTGGCAGGGTACTCCAGACCATAACAGAACCTTTTTTGCAATGACAATGGATCCTGTCAATTTCTATTAAGGAACTTCTTAATTCCCCAATCATTAAGACACTGGAAAGACTTATTATACTAGCCTATAATTAAGGAAGCTTTCAGCCATAAATCCCTTTTGGGGAGCCCTTCCCTTTAGCCAATATGGCCTATGTAAAGGGTAAGTCTCTCACAAGTGGGACTGTGAAGACAGCACATATTTCAGGAAAATCTTAGAGGATAAGAATGTTTTTAAGGTTTCTCACTAGTTCCTACAAGTTTCTGCTAACTCTCTCCTAAAGGCACAAATTAGGGGAACCTCCTTCAGTAAAAAGTAGAAGTCTCCCCCAACTGGCTGCTCTGGCTGATATGTCTTGTACTAATTTTTGATGGAACACTCGTGTCAGCTGGGCAATAGAGAAACACAAGCTTCCAACGCTATTACTGCCCTTAAACAATTTCTGATCTTATTTTAAACACTGAGTACTAATGACACCATAATGATACCAGAATGCAAGACAACAATGAAAAGATGAAGGAGGGTATAGCTCTGCTTTCCCAGCCTCTGCAATGGGGAGAATTATGAAATCATTGGGAAAACACACGTGGAAGTAGGTGCTTAATAGGCATACTCTTGTACTTTCCAGAAAGATGAGTTATATGGGAACTGATCACTATTTCCTCAGTCCTCATGCCTCAGTTTCCCTCATTCTCACTTAAGTAATTACATTAACCTGGTACAAATTTTACCAGAAGACTATTAGATCTGTTTTAATTGTTCTATTTTTCTATTGATTTTCTTATAATCAATAGCTGGCTAAAGTGATAGGTGTAATATTCAGACAGGGAAACTCACCAACTTGATTGCAAGTGAAATTTAGTTTGCAAGCAAAATTTATTGCTCCAAAAAATGCAGAGAGCCAACTAGAAGCAGAAATTATGTGCTGCTGTAAAAGTCAAAAATGAAAGAATCCAACCCGTTGACCTTGAATGAACAGAAACTTGAAGGTCTGTACATTCTTTTTGATAATCCTGGATTTTTCATCTAAATTTCATTCGACCTCAAGCAGACCTGTATTTGGCTTATTACTGAAATTTCATTGCTCAAATTTTCCAATGTAAGAAGTTTTCTAATCAGAAGCTAAATTTATAGAAAATCTCCACCGTATTGAAGAAGAAATAAATGTCTGCTCCTGCATTTTGTGCCTTGGGAATTTGAGTTAGTTTTATTGTAGTGTTTCGAAATCAGGTCTTCAATCCTAACTGGGGAAAGAATCGCTCAGTACTCCATCTGCAAGACAGAACCCTGGATGAAATGAAAATGTATGAAGGGATCTGAGCTTTGCTCTAAGTTTTTAAAAGGAAACTCCTGACTTTCTGCGACTCTCATCTTGGGTAATTGATGCTTTAAGGACATTGAGAAGTCAGGGTCAGTGATATGCTTGTCTGGGACTTTCTTCATGGGTCCATTTAACTTCCTTGAGGCAGTCCATCTTCTTGGTTTTGGCTTTGTTTATAACCACTTCCTTTTTAACTATCCTGTCAGAGAAATCTCAGTCACTATACTAAACCCTAAAGACAGATGTGGTAGATGAACTAGTCAAACAATTTAACTTTTAAGGGCATTTCTCTGGCTTTCTCTAAGACCATATATTTCCTCATCCTTGTCCTCAGAACAGGAGAGAGCCTTCAAAATACTGACCATTCTCCAGTATCCTAACAATTCTCCATGACAACTTTCTCATCACAAAGCTGCTTAAAATTAAATATAATTTCTTCTGGACTAATATCCACTTATCAGAGAGTGCATACCATGTGTGTCCTTTTGTGATTGTGTTACCTCACTCAGGATGACATTCTCCAGATCCATCCATTTCCCTAAGAATTTCATAATGTCCCTCAACAGAGGAATGGATACAGAAAATGTGGTACATCTACACAATGGAGTACTACTCAGCTTTTAAAAATAATGAATTTATGAAATTCTTAAGGAAATGGATGGATCTGGAGAACATCATCTCCAGTGAGGTAACCCATTCACAAAAGGGCATACATGGTATGCACTCACTGATAAGTGGATATTAGCCCAGAAGTTTGGAATACACAAAGTACAATCCACAGACCACAAGAAACTCAAGAAGAAGGAAGACCAAAGTGTGGATACTTCATTCCTTCTTAAAGGGGGAACAAAATACCCATGGAAGGAGTTGCAGAGACAAACTATGGAGCAGAGACTGAAGGAAGGACAATGCAGAAACTGCTCCACCTGGGAATCCTTCCCATATTCACTCATCAAATCCAGACACTATTGTGGATGCCAGCAAGTGCTGGCTGACAGGAGCCTGATATAGCTGTCTCCTGAGAGGCTCTGACTAATACAGAAGTAGAGGCTCACAGCCATCCATTGGACTGAGTACAGGGTCCCAATGAAGGAACTAGAGAAAGAACCCAAGGGTTTGCAGTCCCTTAGAACGAACAACTATATGAACTAACTAGTACCCCCAGAGCTCCTAGGGAGTAAACCACCAACCAAAGAGGTGGGACTAATGGCTCCAGGAGCATATGCAGCAGAGGTTGGCCAAGTAGGTCATCAGTGGGAGGAGAATCCCTTGGGCCTGTGAAGGTTCTATGCCCCAGTGTAGGGGAATTCGAGGTCCAGGAAGCAGGAGAAGGTGGGTTGGTGAGCAGGGGGAGGGGGGAGGGAACAGGGTTTTTTGTTTTTGTTTTTGTTTTTGTTTTTTATCTTTTTTTATTTTTTTATTTTTTTTGGAGGGGAAACTTTGAAAGGAGATATTATATGACATGTAAATAAAGAAAATATCTAATAAAAATTAAATATAAGTTGTGACAACAAAACAAGAATGAAGTAGCAGACTTCTTGCTTCCTGCATGTACAGATCTTTTCTTTCACCCTTCAGTTCACTCTCTTTAAAGGACAACTCTGCTATGGAAGATTGTTTTTGGAAAGTCAGAGAACATTTGAGGGTTTCCTTAGATATCCTAATACCTACATACCTCTCTTAATTGACAAACTCTAGCTCAGGAACTCAGCACCTTCCCTTGAAAAAAGATCATCTTCCAACACCAAACCTACATGTAACCTTTATCTGCATCAACCCAGGAACTCGTCATGTCTCAGTACAGATATTGAGGGTTTCCGGGTCATTTCCTTTATCCATATGCTTGTGGTTTTTAGTATCATTTGGGTGTTTATTCTCTTTAAGTTCCTTGAGTTGTTTCTTTATGTGGTCTGTAAACTTCTTGAATTATTGGAGAATATTTCCATAGGATTTGTGGATGTAGTAGGATGAAATGAGGTCTTAACCTTTCCTATAGTTTTCACAATGTGACCTTGGCTTGTGGAATTCTTCTGTTGGTTGTATGTCTGATTTGGACATAGAAGAATGGATTTATGCCTGGAGATGGTTTGAACCTGGAGATTGGGAGAGGTATGGGTATGGTTCATCAGATTGGTACTGGGTTCTGGTTGCAGGACCAGGCATCAATGTGGAGATTCAGGTCAGTTAGGTTCCAAGTACTGCAAGCCAGAGAGGGTTAGATAGATTCCACAAAGTGGGTCAGGGCACTAGATGTTCTGAGTAGGCTGTATCTGCTGAAAAAGTCTCTAGGCAACCAGAATTAAAACGGAGTGATACAGGAGATAATATTAAGGTTATCTATGTCTCTTTGACATCTGGACAAGCTAGAGTGTTCTTGGAAGGGGGACAAAATCTTGTTAGTCCTAAAGAAAAGGAGAGAGGTTAGGAGGGTATCAAAAAGCCATGGGGTGACCAGGAGTGGGGAGGGATGTTGAAGAACAGAGGAAAGCTACTTGTGTCTTGGCACTAGGTAGGCATGCTAAAGGTTGGTAGTACTTATTTTCTGAGGAAAATATGGCCTTAGCTTTGTGAGAAAAATTTGACACTACCTCCCCTATATCAAAATTAGATACTAAAAAGGAAAAAAAAAAAACAAATATGAACGTATAAAGGGAAAAGGCAGATTAGATAACCTTTACTATTATTAGTGAAACAAACAAACAAAAAATTTGAGACAAAACTCCATCAACCTAAATGGGTGAAGAAGCAAGCAGAGTGAATATGGACTGTATAGTTTTCTTGTTTATTCAGAAAGGTTGGAGCCGAAGGGACATCAGAGCAGTTATAAGCAAGCGATTCATCTTCCCCAAGACTACGTCCAGTTGTCTAAGTAGTAAAGATGCTGGGCATCATCTCCTTCACAGACAATGGAAGAAGACAGAAAGAAGCCTACTCTCCAGGACAGGTACCTTGAACTTGGCTGTGGAGGAAACTGGTTACATTTTTATTTTCTGTGATAACTAAGGCTCTGTGATAACTAAGAACTCTTACTCACTAGAATTCTCTGCAAATATGAAACTGTTAATGCATCTGCCCAGTCCAACATGATAGCTACAAGCCTTACCCTACCTTGATAGCACATGAATCATGGCTCACACTGATGAAATGAATTCTTAATCTCAATGAACTTACATTTAACTGCCATGAGTATATATTTAAATGGATACCAGTTTCCAAGGGCTTCCATATTGGTTGCCACAGCTCTAATAGATACCATTTCAAAAATTCCTTCCCTACCAGTCTCCACAATCTTGGCATCTGTCTTTAGGAGCTGTAGGACACATCACTTAAGATTTAGGATCTTCCTCTACTATTGCCCCAGTGTAGGGGAATGCCAGGGCCAATAAGTGGGAGAGGGTGGGGTGGCAGGCATGGGGGGGGGGGGAGGCAAAAGGGGTTTGTTCTTGTTGTTTTTGTTTGTTGGTTAGTTTGTTTGTTTTTTGGAGAGGAACCTGGGAAAGGAGAAATTTACATGTAAATAAAGAAAATATCTAAAAAAAATAACAAAAAAACAAAAAAAAAAGAATACAAGTGGCATCAGAAAAAAAAAGAGAAAAAAAAAAAAAAAACGATTTAGGATCTTCAGAAGCATTGACTGTGCAACAGCTACATGTAGTGTAAAGCTCCTGAAGCTGTGAGGAATTTATGCACTGTATGTGTATGTATGTGCTGGATAAACTTCTCTGAGTGTGGCATTTGTGTTTTCTGTCTTTCCAAACTGTGTTTCCTAAATTTAGTGTGATGACCTATGGGGAAGGGACTAGTGTAACAGCACCATGACCAAGCCTCATCCTCATAGTGCCTCTCTGTTGCAAATGTCAGAGGGACTGCTTTATCTCTCTTCATCTTGGGAAGAACTGGAGAGTTGTAATGGCCTGGGCTTGAGGATTTCTCTTCTTTCAGGTCAGTTAGGTTCCAAGAAAACCCAGTGACTTAGTTTTATTTCTCCAAGTAGTAGGTTTTATTGAGAATAACATAGTTACTTATATCAAAATGGTTTCCTTCTTTCCACTGAAGGCAAATATATATTTGTCTATGATACTGTGAGGATCTGGTCAAGTTCTTGGGGGGAGTAATCCTACTCTAGCAGGGTCTGTTGGAATTACTGGCTCTTAAACTTGTCCACTCTGAGCCTTTGAGCATTTGTTTTTTTTTTTTTTTTTTTGTTTTGTTTTGTTTTTTATTTATAGTTCCTGGCACTTATTCCTAAGGAGACTCATGCTGGTCAGTTTCAACTCTTATGCACTTGTTCAAATATTAGGAATCAAAACACTATCTAGGGCTTCAATTTTCTAATAAATCTAAGAAGAAATCTTAACCTTTCCATTTGTTTAAATTTTTCCATTGTTGTTAAGGTAGATAAATGACTTCCAACCCTCAACATTCTGGTTAGGAAATAGAAAGTCTACTGAGTGTTTTGATGCTAAATCAAATGATGGAAAAGAAGAAATGATGGTGTAAGGAGGAGAGAGTAGAGAAGCTATATAAGAAGAAGGGGAGGGAGAGGAGTGGAAAGAGGGTGAAAAATTGAATGAAAGGAAGAAAAATAATAATAAAAGGAGAGTCATATGTAACCCCAGTTCTGGTAGCTATTAGACCTTTAGTAAATGTGAACTTCTCTCCATTTCTCTTGATAGTATGTCAGAAGATAAATGATAAATGCATTGGTCTACACTGCTGGATGGTCTCTTCTATAGTGGTTCCATTCTGTGTACAGTGTTTCACACCTTTGTGAATGTCTAATCACTGTAAGCCCCAGATAAACAAGGCATTAGATAAAGAAGGCACAATAGTGAACACAAAGCCAGGGAAGATCCCTGTAGCCTAAAGGTCTTCAGGTTAGGGAAGTGCTTGGCGGTTCTCTCCTGACAACCATTCTCATTTCCACACTCCACCTCTCCTCTGCACTTCCCACCAATTCAGACCTCAAAAGGAAAACATAGGCTGTTTTCAATCCATAATAGCTTGTCAAAGACGTGAATATCAAATGTGTTAATGATTCTTTCATTTGCCTGATATTTACTTCATGCTCATTTGAGTCCAC
Source organism: Montemys delectorum (assembly GCA_019843815.1). Classification (NCBI taxonomy): domain Eukaryota; kingdom Metazoa; phylum Chordata; class Mammalia; order Rodentia; family Muridae; genus Montemys; species Montemys delectorum. The sequence goes on along the minus strand of JADRCD010144273.1, from coordinate 14,733 downwards.
ATAGTACTTTAAAAATGATGGTGTGACAGTGGATTAAGGTAGGGATTATTATTCTCAGTGAGTGAACTCAGGTGGAAGAAAGACAAATGTAAGGGTAACTCAGTGCAGAACAAAACTAGAATCCATAGCTAGGTAAAAAAAAAAAAAATAAAAATAAAAGTTTCTAAAGTCCACCCAGAAAAGAAACTAAGGAAACTAAGGAAAAAAAAAAAAAAAAAAAAGAACCAAAAAGCCAGAAATCAAGTGTCAGCCATAAGTGGTAGCTACTGAAAACTGGGAGTTTTACAGCTGAACTTAATCACTGTGTGCTGGTATCCAAAAGCCTAGAGAGAATTTGCATTCAGAGAAACTTGGAAGGCACAGTTAACAATAAATCAGTATCCCAGATGCACACTAAAGTTTAATATTTTCATCTGGCTAAGGACAACTTCCACAAACAAATGTGACATACCAGCACCTAGATGGTGCTTTCCAATGTCCTCTTAAGCTAGTGTGTTTAGCAACCAAGGCCAATATAAAAAAATACAGGCAATTCCCTGGGTGGTGGTGGTGCACACCTTTAATCCCAGCACTTGGGAGGCCGAGGCAGAGGCAGGTGGATTTCTGAGTTCGAGGCCAGCCTGGTCTACAGAGTGAGTTCCAGGTCAGCCAGGGCTATACAGAGAAACCCTGTCTTAAAAAAAAAAAAAAAGAAAAAGAAAAAGAAAAAAAATACAGGAGATAAAATTAGACCATATTCTCCTGCTACTACGTTAGAAAGTTTGTTCAGAACAGATCAATGGAGACAAAATACAGGGAGATAGGAAAACACAGAAAAACTCTTACATGGTCAAAATGAAAAATTATGATTGACAAAATAGATAACACAGTAGTGGTCTATAACCCAAAGTGTGCCATAGAAATACAAATACACAGTTGGTTAAATAGAGATTAAAAATAAAATTCCCATATAAACTGCCAAATATCTTATATACTCCCTCACTTTCTTATAATAATGTCTGCAATATGTTTTATATTTATTGAAGGTTTACATACTTTTACTATTGTTTCTGTTATATATGATATAGTTCATAATGGTTATTATTTTAAAATAGAAAGCTAGGAGTCATGAATGAAAGTCAATGTTAAATATTATATAAACCCATTTAATTAAGTGGATCAGTCAATAGAGAAGAGAAAATCACAGGTAGGCCCTGGGAGATGGCTCAGTGGGCAAAGTGCCAGAGTTATGATTCCATTACAGGCAATAAAAGCTAGGCATGGTGGCATAGTTCTGTAGTCCTAGCATTCCTGAGGAGAATTCAGGAGGATCCTTGTGCCTCTGCAGCCATTCTGTTTAGCCCTATCTGTTGAGTTCCATGTTCAATGATAGACCCAGTCTCAGCTAATAAGATGTAGAGTGACAGCAAGACGTCAGATGTCATCCTCTCACTTCTACTTAAACACACAAAAGGACCCATACATACAGGCATAGACTAGAAAAATATAGTGATGCAAAAATGTTATCACTTACCAATACTAGGAGAATTTGGTGGATAGCACTGGGAATAAGGAAATAATGAAATAATCAAGGTAGCCTAGCAATTCTGTGAAATAATGTTAGAAACAAGCATCATAGAAAAGGAGAGAGTCATTTTGTCTATTCTAGAGGTTTTGATCCATGGTTACCTGATTGTATGAATTTTGTACCTTTGGTGAGTTAGAATATCATGGTAGGGAGTATGTGATAGAAAGGAGCAGATCACATCATAATGTCTGGTGCTGCAAAGAGAAAAGGGAGATAGAGAGAGGGGGAAGGAAAGAGGAGTTTAGAGAGGTGGAGAACAAGCACATCACATGTGCCAGGGTCCCAATTTCTCCTTTTTCTTTTAATTTCCTTTTACAGGGCTTCATCTCTTAAATGTTCCACAACTTCCCAATAGCACCTCTGGCAGGTGACTAAGCTTGCAATACATGACCTTCGGGGAACATTTAAGACCTAGCTCATAATATTCAGCAAGGAGTTAAATTTGGGGAAACAGTTATGATTCATTCTTCTGTAGTTTCATTATACTTTGTAAAATAGAAGAAATATCTAGGTTGGAAAATTCTTTGGAGAGCACAAAAGCATTTCAAACTAAACTTCATTAATCTTACCAGCAGTATCCCAGTCAGAGGGCAAGTTCTGTTCTGTACAGCTGCTACTTTGAGACTCAGGTTGATGAACTTTTCCGGGCCATGTGGTGAAGTCCAAATGGACTCCTCTCACAGATTCTAACGTCTGAATACTAGGCAACTTCCTAGACTGTGCCACCTGAAGCATCTTCACACGTAATGGAAACTGCTTTCATCTAAATTCGGCACTGTGCAAGTGTGACCCCGACATTTTTCTAATGAGCCCCGCGTGGTGGGAGGGGTTAAATGAATTAGTCCCTGACTGGGTCGGCAAGCTCTCCGGAAATAAGCACATGACCTCAGAGCTTTTCCCAAGGCTCTTTCTAACACAAACTTCCAAACTCAGAAAAATTGCAGCTCTGTTCACCACTATAACGATACCCAGAATCCCTTGATGCCATTGAGATTAAAGGCAAGTTTTTGAGTATATCCAGGAGGAGCTTTGCAATATAGAGTGCTTCCAGACTCACCTTCATAGCTTTTCACAGCAATCCAGACTTCTGTTCCCGCACTCTTTCACATTTGCTGCTTATACCATACTGTTCTCACTGCCTGAAGTAGACCCCACTCCTACCTTAATTCAGTTTCAGATTGCTTGGTTGTTGTTTATCTGGTTCTGCAATCTTTGTGATGAGTCAGAATACAAAGCTTCTTGTACCATTCCAAACTCTTCTCAGAAATGTCTAGCTCCTTATGAAATGACCTATCATTCTGGTTTTCAAGAGACTGGGTGGTTCCCCAGAACTCAGAATTTCAGTACTACAATAGGAAGAATTCCAAGTAAATCTGTTCAACTAAGTCAGCACACCCTGTGTCTCTCCTCTAAGTCTCTTCTGCTTATTTTTTTTTTATTTTTGTCATTTTGAATTCCATCCTGCACTGCACATATCCATAGATTCCCTGTTAGAGCATAAAATCTGAAGACGGTGGCCTTGCTTCATTTAGTTTTGTAGCCCTAGGCAGGGTTTCTAAGATACTTATTTTGTTGCATTATTTTTTGTTTGGTTTGGTTTTTTAAATACCAATGTTCAGGTCTCCAGCCCCCAGAGATTCTTATTTAATTGATCCAAGGTGAGGCTCGGGCATGGGTTATTTTTTGAAGCTTAACCAAGTGATGCTAATGTGCAGTCAAGGTTGTGAACACCTGCTCCAGGGTAATGATTCTCAGCTGGGAGTAGTGTGCGCATCAGATCCACACACATCACCCTAGGCCCAACTACCCACAGATTCCAATTTAATTCATCTGGAATGGGGTCTGGGCAGCTGTATCATTAAGCATCAGGTGAGTCTAATTCAGAGCTATAGTTAACCACAGCTTAAATTTATGTGTAGAAAAGTCTAACTGAATTCCAAGGTATTTGCTGCCATTAACTTTTTGCAGCACTGAAAATATGAAAGCATGTTGATCAGGAAAAAAGAATGTGATGCTGAAATATATCAATATTCTTAACATACAGCTCATACTATTGCAGAAATTAGCTCTCCTTTAAACACTATATTTATGTTTGTGCCTCCACATCACCATTAACAAAGAATACTCCTGGCTGCTTTTAGATGCCAATGGCTCAGGCCATCTCAGAGCCCTGTGCTTATTCTCTGTCACTTCCTTATATCCACAGCTTCCTTTTTCCTTCCTTGCCAGCATGAAGTGGTTGGTACAGTAGAGCTTCCCACTCTTGCCCAATCTCCTCTCACTACTCTGTGATCAAGGTACATTCTTTCTTTCTTTTCTTTCTTCTCTCTCTTTTTTTTTAAGCCTAAAAGGACTCACTAAGAGATTTTCAAATGCTTTGGTTCTTCTCTCAGGTCATTAAAAGTTGCATTCTCCTTCTCTCCTAGCTTGACCACTTCTGCTTCCTCTCCCTCCATCATCACACCCCCTTTCTTGTTTCATCATAGCAGTTGTATTCTGAAATTGTCCTGTTCCTTTGTTCCTGATTGTGTGTGTCACTCCCACCTACAGAATAGAAAATTCAGAAGAAAATACAGTACAATATTGTTTCTTGCTCTACAACCTGCAACTTTAATAGTTCCTAGCTGACAATACTTAGAAAAATAAAATTATCTTTAAATATGTGTATGTCTGTGTGTGTGTGTGTGTGTGTGTGTGTGCTTAATCAAAACATGACTATCATTCACACAGACTCTTCTTGTGAGTTTTACTTAGCTAACACTATGTTTAGTATTGTTCTATGTCAAACTAGGAAAGTCTGAAACCAGATATTCCCTTCTTATTGCAAAAATGTAGCAGAAGACAAAAAAAATGCTGGACTCATGAGTTATTAACAGTTACTCTATTCATAAGACAATAGTTTTGAGAAAAAAGAGTGAATCTAATTATTTTTGTTTATGTGAAATTCTTGCCATTTATTTTTTCTTGATGTCCAGTGCAATGCAAGAAGAAAAAGGAATATGCTATTGAGAGAAAAGCTAAACTGCTTATCCATCAGGAAAGAAACATAAGGCTATTAAGAGAAATGTCCACTGGGTTCATTTAAGGCAAGGCAAATAGTCCTTCATACCTCAGTAGCCTCTACATAATAGCACAGTTCAATAATTGATATCCACAGTGATGATCTTGTATTATTAAGGAAAAATTCTTCTCTCGACTCTCTGGTCAGGTGTGTTCCACTTCTGTTAGAAGCATTTCCATTTGAAATATTTAAATCACCTTTGAGGAGAACTAAATGAGATATGCTTTAGACATTTAGAAGATCTTATTAGAAACATTTACCCTGTAAGTATTCCAGAGGAATTAACTGTATATGCTTGCCAACATATTTCTGCTAATGACTGGGGTATTCTTTAACTGACAGGGGGGATTGAGTCATCTCTGTCCTTGGAAACCCCACTGTGCACCTTAGTTCAGGTGGCTCCATGCAAAAGGTCCCCAGAACTTTTGTAGCCTGAGAAGCTGACTGACTTCCATCACCCTCATTTTCCACTGGGAAGAGAATGCCCCATCATTGCCCTCTTGGATACCCTTTAAGCTTGTGCTCTTGCCAGATAAGCTAAAGGGATAGCAATTCTCAAAGTCACTGGCATTTATTGAAAGCCAAAGAAATTAGTGAGCTCTGACATTTATAGGTCTTAAACATTAAAGAAGTTAAAAGTAGTTGGAGCAAGGTTCAAGTCTTAAATGTAATGCCATACGACTTGCTGCTAATTCACTAATAATTACTCTGTTTATTATTTCAACAGCTAGATTTACAGTTCCACTCCAGCCCTAACTTTAACAACATGGGCTCTCACCTTCGAAACTTTTCAATTTCACAGTGACCTGAATTGCCTCTGATGGGGCATTCCTTAATGGTCTCCAATAACGAGTCCTTATTGTATGTCAGAGTTTGTTATGATTACCTTGCTTACGTTAATTCACTTGCTCGCCCAATAAACCAACAAAGTAGAAAAGGAGAAGAAATTAATATTACAAGGAAAATACAAAGCATTTTAGTAATTTAATCAAAGATTCAGAGTTAGTCATTGGTATAGACGTAGTGGATAACTAGAGCCTGTGCCATTAACTAACTGCTCAGGAGCAGGGTCCTCTGATTTTAAAAGTTTCTGTTGAGGCAAAGACTATACACTATGCTAATTATGTATCACCAAGCTTTCTCTTGACTTTTTCCTTTCTTTCACTATTCTAGAACCTATGCTCATTACGAACCATAGCATTCTGTGGATGAATAGCATTGGCTCTCAAGTCTGTGTAAAACAGCTAAATAGAAACTGCTCAGTGCCACTATGGTATTTGAACAGCTCAGGTGGTCTGCTTAACAAAGGATCTCACTAAAGATCTTGTTCCAAATACAATCAAAGCTACTGGGTAGTATGAGTTTTGAGACATTTTTTATTTTACTTTTCTCAGATATATTTGGTCTTAACTTTAATTAACAGTATTAACTTATATCTTAATTTCTTTCTTTTATACCATATAGAACTAATAGATGGTATAGCATGGTGTATCTAGAGGTATACATATAGCTACATACATGAATATCATGTATTCTGTTATTCATGTGTACCATCTAGATGTGTGTTCATTAACCAACACAGTTATTTCCTTACTCCATCCATGAAAGCTGCAAAAGATAACTTTAGGAAAGATGTAACTGAGAAAGAAGTTGGGCATAGCTTAGCTGTATGAATCAAAGTAAATAAAGCCCATCAAGCAAGCTGGAATCTAAACAAAATAAAACCTCGGATGAAGCCCACAGGTTCTTGCCTTGAAAGAAGCCATTTTTCAAACAGGACTGAGCCTGGACTCTGATGCTGTAGCAGATAGGCGCAGCCTCTTTTCTCTTCTTCTGAGAGAGATGCAAGGCTCAGTGGGTACGGGTGAATGAGAAAACTCTTTTGGCTTTTCAGTGAATACAGAATAAATGTCACTTTCTTTGGAAATGACCTTTCTGCTATCCTCATCTTTGTATATAAAGTGGCTGTGTGAGAGAATCCAGGCCTAGGAATTTCATTTCTGAAGCTCTAGCAGATTCATCCCTTAGACATTTTCAAGATGGATGGGCTGAAAAGTATCAGCAACAGAGATGAGAGTTGATTTCTTCAGTGATCTGGAAAGAGTCAACACCATTAGGTTCTCGTCCAGTGCAATTCAGTGAAGGCTGGGGAGCGTTATCAGATGAGTGGTTGGATATAGATGTTAGTGTAATTCTTAAGAGAGAGATTGTGGGGAACTGAGTTTCCCTAGGAACATTGATCAAAAATACCCACCCTGTCCATAAAACTTAGTGGTTCAAATGAGCTTGAAATGTTAGGGATGGGTTTCTCCATGCTGATGTTGATTAAAACAATTGTCTATATTGTTAGAGTACTGCCAAGAAGAAAAAAAATACCCAGAGCTAACACACCAGTCTTAAATGACAGGTTTTTGTAAGAGGGGAATAGTGAAGCTGTTACAAGCTAAGAATTGTTGCAAATGGGTTGCTTGCTTCCTAGACTAATAAAGCAATGCCAAAAGCAATCAAGCTCCTAAAAAATCTCAGCTGTCCTGCAAATGGATGATCATTATTATAGTAAATCACCATGCACCTAAGAACAAATGCAGTTTGCAGTTCAATGTAATTCAGTGGCTGGGCTTCATCACCAGCTCTCCATAGCACTGTCATCTGTCACAGGAGAGCACCAGGTAATTTCACTTTGAAGACCTAACAGTGGTCTAATTAAACAACAACTGTAATTTCCTCTCTCTCCTGCTCCCTACCCTCCATGGCTAGCCACCCTCATCAGAGAATGATTACCGGATTTGAATGTCAGTTTAAGAAAGGGTATTCTTCCAGCATTCTAGCCAGAAGTTCCACATTCTTTCTATTAGGTGTTCTATGAAAACAATTTCTTATTTGCACATGGAAAAACAAAACAATATGTGGTCCCTATGTAGTGGACTCTAAACTTACTGAAAGCAGTGACTAAATCTTGTTCGTTAAAGTGAAATCTTGTAGTCCTAGCCTTATGCCCAGGACACAACAGTAAAATTATTGAGTACAGAGAAGAATCAATATCATTAATCTAAAATCCATTAAGACAGACATAGTGTTAATTCTACAGGTCTCGAGCTTCGGTTTTAGTTCATACATTTTCTATGATGAAAATCCAGTTATTATTTATTTATTTAGGACTAATACATTGACAGTTTACAAGTATGGGTTTTGAAGGATAAGTGATGTTCCATTGCACTATTTTAAATGCAGTATTGATATACAAATAATTATTATGCTAATTTCACAGCATCTTGATCTACTCATTAGCACAGATACAAAGAATCAGCATGGTGTAGTGGAAAAGCATTAAAAGGGTAATTAGGAGCCCTGGGCTCTGATCCCAGATCCACCACTCATTAGCAATGTCACCTTGGCCAAGTCATGTAACCCCTCTGAGCTTGCTTCTTCACCTGTAAAGTGAAGAAATTGAACTAGGGTGCCCAAAGTGCCCAGTAACATCCTTTGACTCTATGATCTTGGCCAACAACTGAGTGACAGTCACCCTCTCATCACCCTCTCTTTGTTCTTGTTCATTTACACAGTTCTCTCTCCAAACACGCCACCGGGTTTTGCCACCTGCTATCTTCCTGAGCCTGAAATGCTGTCTCCGCCCCACCAACTCCCCACTGACTGCACATTCCTGATAGTAATGAACTCCTCGGTTCTTTTTGGGAGACTATTTGTTTTTCTTTCTGAAACATCCCCACCTCCAAAAGTCCTCCTCTTCCTTCCTTTTTATCTTTTCCTCTGTGTATCTTGCCTTTTAGGAGTATCTGTGTTAATCAACATCTACTACAAATAGAAGCTTTTCCGATGATGGTTGAACAAGACTCAGTGTAACATTATGCCCAATTAGCTGAACAAGAGTAGGTTCTCTCCTAGAACCTAGGACCTTTCTTACCAAAGATACTTTGTCTAGCAATGGTTTTTATCTTATGGAGTGGAACTTCAATCCAGTCTGAAGTGAGTGGGACCTACCACCCCAATAGTCATGCCTTGGCAGACTGGACATTATTTTAACTCATAGATTTTGCAGCAGAGCATAAAAGATGATTGCCTCTCTCCTCCAGTAGCATGCATAGCATTTTCCAGCACTATGGAAGCTAACAAATAGGGATGAAGCTTTCAGGTAATGCTCGACATGAAATGTTAAAACTATATCACCTTCTTTCATCCCAAGTCTCAAAAGATAAGAGAAAGACTGTAAGAAACAGAGGTGGTAGATAATTACAATCAAACAATACTCTTCAGACACAAATGGGCAGCTGCACATTAAAGCACACAGCAATTGTGACAGCATGCACAAGCTCTACACAAGCTTAATTCAGACCAAATCTCAACATGGAGAGGGGAGGTAGACACGAAGTCCTACTCATAGCCAAGGATATATTGGCAAGTGGTAACTGCTTTGTTGAGGAGAGACAGTATTCTTTAGGAATGTTGTCCTGGCAAGTTGTGATCCAGAGGAAGGCCACCTATTCAAGACTGTGTTGACAGCACAAATTAGACTTCATAGATGAAGAAAACATAGAAGATCCAAAATGAAATGTGTAGGAAGGCAGGTAGATCTGCAAGAGGTTGGGAGACTTGTTGGAAGTTGTATTTATGATAAAATATACTGTATGAAACTATCAAAGAACTAATAAATAATAATCTTTGAGAAATGCATAATTTATACAACACAATATGGTGGTACATAACTAACATCTGGTTATATCCTCCAACTTCCTCTGTATTCTCTATATCACTTCACGTTTCTTACTGTGTGTCTTGTTTTTTGATAACTCACTAAGTCCAATTTGTGCTTCCAATCATGCATGATTTTGGGTTCTTAGTAATACATGAGTGTGGGTCCCTAATAAATGCAAGAGTGTTGGCCCAAATACATGTGTGAGTTAGGGCTACCACATAGAACACAGGAGACCTACCCATGATCACATCCTCAACAAGAATGATTTGCCCCTCTAACCACAGCCATCAATTGCCAATGGCTCCGTAGTAAAGTTGGGGACTGACGGTCCTATTTTACATCTAGGAAGACATCTTGACTAGACTTGGACTGTAGGTCTTGTGTGGGTAGCAGATTTAGTGTGAGTTCATCAACACAATAGCCAGGTGATATCCAGAAGACAGTATTTAACCACACTACTCCATCTTTCAGCTCTTAACATTTCTTCAGCCTCTTCTATCCTGTTCTATGAGCCAGGATTAGATACTGTCAATATGTTCATAAAGAAAGATGTCCTATTTAAGAATATCTGAGCACTCACTTCCTTCTTAACAGTTCAGCCAGAACTGGGTCTCTTCATTGACTTCAGCGTACAGCAAAAGGAAGCATGTTTAAGTAAGGCAGAGTATAACATAGATACTGGTCCAGAAATGACTCACATCCTGGGTCAGCAACAACTATTGAATCTACTCCAACCCAAGTCTTCTTTGACTTCCAAGTAAAATTTTACATAATCTTCACCCTCTCCTTTCTAGTGTGCACAATAACTTAATACGTCACTGGGCATTGCGACCACAAGATTGTCTCTTATATGTATAGGGACACTATATGCTTTTTCTTACTGTTGGCACCTCCATTGTTATGGCCCTCACAGGTACATGCTCAGTAAACATACTCCAAAAGAGGAGTAAACATGAGAGAGATTTATCAGATCACATAATACCAACATCATCGATTCATATCAATGAACCAATCAAATAAAAGAAATCAGGGCTCACCCATGACTTTCATATATGAAACTTAAAGTATAAATTTTACTTGTTGGAAATCTTACCTTATTTCTTACTTTGGACTATTTACAAATAATTTGAACTAAAATTATGATATTTTAGCATGAGTCTCCTTGTCTCAGTTGAATTGATGTAAATTATAAGCAAGATTTAAGAAATAATGTATTTTTAAGAAGTTATTTGGGTCCAAAGGTCCTGTGGACACTTCCAATATGAATTTGAAACTAAATATTTTTCTTAAGTGCTGTTATTACATTCTTTGAATATGTTCAGAATTATCTTTTGGTTTTCCTGTCATTGTGTCCATTTGTGTGTATGAATGAACTTTTACTAAACTCACTTAATGTTAGGTCCCTCTTTGTAGTTTTATCCAGTATTTCCTGTGCTTTGTAAGCCTGCTATGTTCTCAAGCAGTTCCCCTCAGTCGTTTTCTCTGATTTTTTAAACCTTTCCAGTGGTAATGATTTTCTATTATGAAGCACAGAAATTTCACATTTGCCGAAGTTCGCTGTATGAATATATTTCATGCTATTAACTCCAGTCTGAAATCATATGCAACTAAGCCCAGGTGCCCCTGTCATCTTTGTCTTCCGTCACTTTCTGTTTCCAGAGGAAAGAAGATTGTGACTTACCATAAGTATATCACTGAAAAAAAATATTACCTATGTCTCCTTGGCTGATTGTTCTGGACTTGAAAGATGACATTATGTGACATGGAACAGTCAGGTGTTATGAGTCACAATTTAGACTTTCAATGGATAAAAATGATGTATCAGATGGCAATATTGTTATCAGTATTGTGGCTAAAGGGGTCAAGACAATAAATCTAATCCCTTGGTTTTTTTACATGAATCCTGGCTACGAATCTGAAATCTGCCTTTGTGCATTTTCCTACACAATAGTAGTCCCACCCTGAATCATTAGAAAATCAGTAATTTCTATAAATATACAAGAAAAGAAGCCATTCCCTTATAATTCTTTAATTTTTTTTTTAAACTTAAGATATTGGTAACGTGGTCTTTATACTCAAAAATCACTTAATTGAACTTATGGACTTATGATTGCAAAGTTTCAAGGATAGCAGAATCAGGACTACATATGGCCATTCTGGAAAGATTTATTCATTGTATAAAAAAAAACATAAAAAACCATGAACTTCATAGTTTGATATACTAATATCTTTTTATGCATCACTCCCCTGCAAGATTTCAGTACCTCATTAGTAAATATATTAATGTGCAAGTTCTTAGAGAGCATACCTATCATTTGGCTTTTCTCTCAAAAATAAACAGTACCAAAGGTATGAAATAGGTTCTCTGTGGGTGAGTTTTCTGCTCTGGGTCTTATGACATATGCATTCATTAGATACTCAACTGGGGTTGGCTGACCCGGGATGGTCCCATTTGCTCACATGATTTTCTGGATTTGAAAGTCTCCCAACAGGAATTGGTAAGAGAGGGGGTCCTTGAAAAGTACTAAGTTTTTATTTAAAACTACATTCAGAATATTTTCATGTTCACTGTTGAACAGGACTGAATAGTTCTGATAGCTCTTATAGCTCTCAAAAAACTACACTATTGAATCTCACCTTTTACTAAGAATATTTTTTTTTGTCTTTAAGACATCTCCAATAAGGGAAAAATTGTTCTGTTTTATATCTAGCAAAGAGAGACAAAAACTTCTACATGTATCACATTATGAAAGCAAATTACATAGACAGCCCTGGATTCAAGGATTTAGGCAGAGTCTACTCCTCAGCGAGAGAAGCAGTACCACTGTATCACAAAGTAGTATATACGCAAAGGAATCAAAAATACATCACTATTTTTATAGTCTATTGAGTCATAGTTAATGGTATAATTAAACTGTCCATTTCTTTATGTGGCAAAACAAAGTTTTAAACTGGCAGATCATATGAGGTTTTTGGTCTAGGGTCTCTCTGTGTCCCCTGATTTCTGTCTCAAGGACCCTCTCTCTGCTTATTCTAAACAGCAAAATGTGAGGATTTCAACCCAGGGTCCAGAAAAATAACAGGAATTCCACCATGAAAGTCTTTTCATATTTGAGTGAAGGAAGCAAAAGATTGGTGTATTTTCAACTTCTGTCTTCATTTCCAACATCCAGCTAAGATGATGCTGTAGAATGGAAAAGGGAGGAGGGAACACTTGGGGAAGAAAAGGGAACACTGTGTTAGTGAGGTTTTTGCAGAGAGCAATGGATAACAGTTCCTGGGAACTGGTTAACTTCTGATTCATTATGGGGTTGATCTTTGAGTTACCTTCAATCAAGGCAGCTAGCTTCCTCTCAGCATGATTATCATGTTGATTGTCAGCAGTCCATCTCATGGTGATTATCTCATTTGGAATGGTGTGACTTTGTTTTGTTTCAAGGCTCTATTAAACTAACTCATGTGGAAAGTTATCCATCCAATGTGCCACTCAGACACAGAAAACATTTAAAAAAAAATTTAGGAATAGGAACTTAGTAAAGGATCTCTTTTATTTCTGAATAATAAGACAGAAAAAAGTATAGAGCTATAATATGAGGCAGCTCATCTTATGCTGAGAAATATGTGAGGAGCTAGTCACTTACCAACATGCCTGGCATTCTCATTTGACTCTTGTGATTCACAAACTATAAGAAAGAAATGGTCTCCTAGAAGGTGTCCTCTGACCTCCATATGTGGGCCGTAACACATTTCTATACACACTTACACCCAAACCCAAGAAATGAAAAAATCAAAATATAATGTTTTTAATTATTCAGACATTTTTTGGGGATTAGAGTATGCAAAACCCCTTGGGAAAAATAAAATATCTTCTTCTTTCTTATCTTGTTAAAAGTTTAGTACAGTGCTTTTTAAGTGTTGGGGTTTTTGAATTCACAGTTGACAAGCTTTTCAAATTCTCTGGGACAATTTCAGACTGAATTGGAGGATTACTTTACAAGAACATGTTGTTTGCAGTAATAATTCCATCAAGCCCTGAATAGGCCATTACATGTGTTTATAAGTCAAACATGCAAATGACATTTTATCCTCATTTTTGTTGCTTTGTGTTTAGACTGCTTCTTGCAGAGTCTCCTTTTAGTTGTTAGGACTCTTTCTGGTTTTTTGTTTGGTATAGTTTTGTGCAAAATTAACCTGCAGAACCAAATCCCTGTCCATGTTAGAAAAAAAGGCATTTAAGAACCATTCAAATCAAATTTATATTTTAGTCATTTGATTTCCCAAATGGAGAAATTAAAAAAAAAATCAAGAGAAGAGACTTCTTTTCAGTGGTTTATAATTCTATTTAAGTGGGGATTCAAGAAAAACATTCTCCCAGGGCTAGAAGAAGAAGCGAAAAAAGTCTCTGTACACATGGAAAAGCAACAGGGGGGGACAATGCAGGGAAGAGGTGAAGTAGCGAGAGTGGACAGAAATCTTCTCCAGCTGCATCTGAAACCAGGAGCCTTCATTGAAGAATAAAGCCTTAATGGGCCTGGAAACAGTGGCACCATCATTAGCACTCACAGACATCCATGTCTGCACTCAGCAAAGGAGGAAAGTCACATAATGGTTGTTTGGGGGAAATGGATATTCAAGGGAAGAGAACTGGGGTGGGGGAGGGGAGAGATAGTGCAATCATCTCTATGGTGATACCAAACAAACATCTCTATACAACTCTTTTCAAGACTCCCCTGTTGTAAAAGGCTGCCAAATTTGGAACCTGATAGAGGTTCTTTCTCCCAGCAGTCACCATGATTCCCGTGAAAATTATTGACATGTAAAAGTCAAAGGACTGGGTTGGAGGACTGAATGACATGACAGCTCAAATTTGTTTTGTAGAGGATATTTTTATTCAGATTTATTTATTTATTTTTATTTCTTCCTTTCCCATTCTGCAGAACAGGACTTGATCTGCTTTCAAGGGCTATATCTCCTTTTGATTGCAGGATTCTGGCTTGAGTTGAGATCTCAATTTGGTCACTTTCTGAATTTGTGATCATGACAACCAAAAATGCCTTCTCTAGAGACTGTTTTGCTTTCAAAAATAGTATTGTTATTTGCCTATTACCAGGTAATATATTCTTATTTATTAGAATGTTACCTGGTAGTAGATACAAATAAATAACCATGGATGCCTAGACTTGATAGATACTCCTAACAGACACTGTATTACATGGAGTTAGGTAGTGAAGGAAAAAAAATCCAAATAGATAACAGGGATACTGACATTGGAATTTTGTGGAGAACCAGCCCAAGCCATCAGGGCTAGGAAACTAGAAAGAAAGAAAGAAAGAAAGAAAGAAAGAAAGAAAGAAAGAGAGAGAGAGAGAGAGAGAGAGAGAGAGAGAGAGAGAG